>BTSY01000187.1:0-25623 GCA_036245785.1 Pristionchus fissidentatus
AAAAGACCATATCGCTCGGGCACGGGGCGGGGTAAAGTATTTTTTTAGTGAGCAAAAATAACTTTTCATGTTATTTTTACTAGTTTCGTCCAGATTCGTCGAGATTTTGAAAAAAAATATTTTTTTCGAAAAAAATAAATTTTTGAAAAACTGACGTCGTCGACGTGACATTACGTCATGTTAAATTAAATATACTATTTTTTGATTATTTATTCTCCCCGAAGGGAAGGGCCGATCCCGGAGGCAGTGCAATACCGGGCCGACCCGCGGTGGGCGAGGAGCAAGCCCCTGCAAACCCACCTGGTTTCAAAAATCAGTTAATCTCGATGTTACCAATAGGTAACGTACCGGAGATTAAGCCGATAAGAACAGATACTACACTTTGATCTTAGCCAAAAGGCCGAGAAGCGATACCACGAAGACGACGGCAACACATTTCACCCCCCTCCCGAACTCACGCGAGACGGGTTTTGGTCCCCTCCCCCCCTCCACGCGTCCCCGCGTACCGAGCACGCGTCCACATACTGCTGACACCCCCGCTACACTACCCCCTTCACTTCCACTGAATACTCACCCAATTTTACATCCTTCTCTTTCGCTTACGACCACACCTCGCTGAACATACGACATCCCGTCCGATCTGTCAAGTCAAGCAGCGGTGGGCCCAGTTAGTACTTGGATCGGAGACGGCTTGGGAATCCTGGGTGTTGTAAGCATTTTTGCCTTTTTACACCACTTCACCGCTTCGTCTCTTTTACTATTTTCGCTATTTCGACGTTGTCGGCATCTGGAGCACCGTCGCTTTTGCCCCCGGTACCCCCTGCACCCGCTGGACCCGCTGGACCCCCGCCCTACAGTACTCCATTTCACCCCTTCCCCCGTCACCTACCGTAATCCAATAATTCCAAAAGTTCCAAAAGATACCAGAAAAATTCTCTGCCTCTAGCAGTCACTCCCGGATGCTCCACTAGTGCGTCGCACCCCATAGCACCGCCCCTCACCCGCCTGTACCACCCCCTCGAATTGCCGCTCCAGCACCCGGCGGACGCGCGTCGCACGTCACAACTATAAAAGACCATATCGCTCGGGCACGGGGCGGGGTAAAGTATTTTTTTAGTGAGCAAAAATAACTTTTCATGTTATTTTTACTAGTTTCGTCCAGATTCGTCGAGATTTTGAAAAAAAATATTTTTTTCGAAAAAAATAAATTTTTGAAAAACTGACGTCGTCGACGTGACATTACGTCATGTTAAATTAAATATACTATTTTTTGATTATTTATTCTCCCCGAAGGGAAGGGCCGATCCCGGAGGCAGTGCAATACCGGGCCGACCCGCGGTGGGCGAGGAGCAAGCCCCTGCAAACCCACCTGGTTTCAAAAATCAGTTAATCTCGATGTTACCAATAGGTAACGTACCGGAGATTAAGCCGATAAGAACAGATACTACACTTTGATCTTAGCCAAAAGGCCGAGAAGCGATACCACGAAGACGACGGCAACACATTTCACCCCCTCCCGAACTCACGCGAGACGGGTTTTGGTCCCCTCCCCCCCTCCACGCGTCCCCGCGTACCGAGCACGCGTCCACATACTGCTGACACCCCCGCTACACTACCCCCTTCACTTCCACTGAATACTCACCCAATTTTACATCCTTCTCTTTCGCTTACGACCACACCTCGCTGAACATACGACATCCCGTCCGATCTGTCAAGTCAAGCAGCGGTGGGCCCAGTTAGTACTTGGATCGGAGACGGCTTGGGAATCCTGGGTGTTGTAAGCATTTTTGCCTTTTTACACCACTTCACCGCTTCGTCTCTTTTACTATTTTCGCTATTTCGACGTTGTCGGCATCTGGAGCACCGTCGCTTTTGCCCCCGGTACCCCCTGCACCCGCTGGACCCGCTGGACCCCCGCCCTACAGTACTCCATTTCACCCCTTCCCCCGTCACCTACCGTAATCCAATAATTCCAAAAGTTCCAAAAGATACCAGAAAAATTCTCTGCCTCTAGCAGTCACTCCCGGATGCTCCACTAGTGCGTCGCACCCCATAGCACCGCCCCTCACCCGCCTGTACCACCCCCTCGAATTGCCGCTCCAGCACCCGGCGGACGCGCGTCGCACGTCACAACTATAAAAGACCATATCGCTCGGGCACGGGGCGGGGTAAAGTATTTTTTTAGTGAGCAAAAATAACTTTTCATGTTATTTTTACTAGTTTCGTCCAGATTCGTCGAGATTTTGAAAAAAAATATTTTTTTCGAAAAAAATAAATTTTTGAAAAACTGACGTCGTCGACGTGACATTACGTCATGTTAAATTAAATATACTATTTTTTGATTATTTATTCTCCCCGAAGGGAAGGGCCGATCCCGGAGGCAGTGCAATACCGGGCCGACCCGCGGTGGGCGAGGAGCAAGCCCCTGCAAACCCACCTGGTTTCAAAAATCAGTTAATCTCGATGTTACCAATAGGTAACGTACCGGAGATTAAGCCGATAAGAACAGATTTGACAGTTTATTTCAGGTATGTTTAGGCCGGAGCCAGGTTGCGAATGGACAATCAATGGTTATTGCGAATGGTTAAATTCTCTATATGAAGGTGCACCTCGGGGTCGCCGGCGTACAACCTTCTAGAGAATGTGAAAAAGCAACGGGGCGGGTTAGTAGCGGTTTGAAAGCCTGTGCGGGAAAGCACTTAGTCGGCCCTTTGGAGTAGTGGGAAGGGTCAGTTTATTGGGTAAAGTGGGTTGGCCCTTCTCATACTCCGAGGGTAGCCGACGATCTAATTGGCTCTCTTTCTCCAAGGTATGCCGGCGGGGGTGTCGGCCTATTCGGGTCAGGCTAAACAAACGTCTCTCCTCTCGTCGTCCACGTCGTCGTGCCGTCCCTCCAAGCGCGGTGTCGACTATGGGTAATGGGGTCGGACGGGGTCAGGTGACGACTACTTCAGATACGCTCTAGTGTATCTTCCTATTTTGGGTTTGGGGGGTCGGAAGACAGGGACTAGTCACAGGGAATGCCTTCACGGGGCCAGAACACGTGCCAAAATTGCCCTTTGGAACGAGTCTGGGTCATCCGTTCAGGACAGACGGTGCAAACGGGTTCATCGGGCAATCGTTTTCCCTCCGTAGTCCGGTGGGCTAGTATCGGGGCATTCACTATCGGATCTTACAGGGCCAATGGGTTGGCGTACGCACGAGACGCTCTAGCATCCAATCCTTACTGGGGGCTTTTAAAGGAGAGGGGGTGCTAGCCATACCGATCTAGTCGTCTCGGGGCCAAGCAACGTATCCACGTTGTGGAGCCGATCTGAGCGATCGATAACGGGCGGGTTCGTGGGGTAGCGACCGGGCACTCCCAGAAGAGTGGGGATAAGGGAGGTGGACGGGGCGAGGGCGGGGAAGGGAGAGGGGAGGGGAGGGCATACTAACTAGACTCGGCGGCCCCGGATCGCGGTGAGTGGGAGCTCGGGGGCCCGAAAGCCAGCACCTAAGACACCCAACTACACTTTGATCTTAGCCAAAAGGCCGAGAAGCGATACCACGAAGACGACGGCAACACATTTCACCCCCCTCCCGAACTCACGCGAGACGGGTTTTGGTCCCCTCCCCCCCTCCACGCGTCCCCGCGTACCGAGCACGCGTCCACATACTGCTGACACCCCCGCTACACTACCCCCTTCACTTCCACTGAATACTCACCCAATTTTACATCCTTCTCTTTCGCTTACGACCACACCTCGCTGAACATACGACATCCCGTCCGATCTGTCAAGTCAAGCAGCGGTGGGCCCAGTTAGTACTTGGATCGGAGACGGCTTGGGAATCCTGGGTGTTGTAAGCATTTTTGCCTTTTTACACCACTTCACCGCTTCGTCTCTTTTACTATTTTCGCTATTTCGACGTTGTCGGCATCTGGAGCACCGTCGCTTTTGCCCCCGGTACCCCCTGCACCCGCTGGACCCGCTGGACCCCCGCCCTACAGTACTCCATTTCACCCCTTCCCCCGTCACCTACCGTAATCCAATAATTCCAAAAGTTCCAAAAGATACCAGAAAAATTCTCTGCCTCTAGCAGTCACTCCCGGATGCTCCACTAGTGCGTCGCACCCCATAGCACCGCCCCTCACCCGCCTGTACCACCCCCTCGAATTGCCGCTCCAGCACCCGGCGGACGCGCGTCGCACGTCACAACTATAAAAGACCATATCGCTCGGGCACGGGGCGGGGTAAAGTATTTTTTTAGTGAGCAAAAATAACTTTTCATGTTATTTTTACTAGTTTCGTCCAGATTCGTCGAGATTTTGAAAAAAAATATTTTTTTCGAAAAAAATAAATTTTTGAAAAACTGACGTCGTCGACGTGACATTACGTCATGTTAAATTAAATATACTATTTTTTGATTATTTATTCTCCCCGAAGGGAAGGGCCGATCCCGGAGGCAGTGCAATACCGGGCCGACCCGCGGTGGGCGAGGAGCAAGCCCCTGCAAACCCACCTGGTTTCAAAAATCAGTTAATCTCGATGTTACCAATAGGTAACGTACCGGAGATTAAGCCGATAAGAACAGATTTGACAGTTTATTTCAGGTATGTTTAGGCCGGAGCCAGGTTGCGAATGGACAATCAATGGTTATTGCGAATGGTTAAATTCTCTATATGAAGGTGCACCTCGGGGTCGCCGGCGTACAACCTTCTAGAGAATGTGAAAAAGCAACGGGGCGGGTTAGTAGCGGTTTGAAAGCCTGTGCGGGAAAGCACTTAGTCGGCCCTTTGGAGTAGTGGGAAGGGTCAGTTTATTGGGTAAAGTGGGTTGGCCCTTCTCATACTCCGAGGGTAGCCGACGATCTAATTGGCTCTCTTTCTCCAAGGTATGCCGGCGGGGGTGTCGGCCTATTCGGGTCAGGCTAAACAAACGTCTCTCCTCTCGTCGTCCACGTCGTCGTGCCGTCCCTCCAAGCGCGGTGTCGACTATGGGTAATGGGGTCGGACGGGGTCAGGTGACGACTACTTCAGATACGCTCTAGTGTATCTTCCTATTTTGGGTTTGGGGGGTCGGAAGACAGGGACTAGTCACAGGGAATGCCTTCACGGGGCCAGAACACGTGCCAAAATTGCCCTTTGGAACGAGTCTGGGTCATCCGTTCAGGACAGACGGTGCAAACGGGTTCATCGGGCAATCGTTTTCCCTCCGTAGTCCGGTGGGCTAGTATCGGGGCATTCACTATCGGATCTTACAGGGCCAATGGGTTGGCGTACGCACGAGACGCTCTAGCATCCAATCCTTACTGGGGGCTTTTAAAGGAGAGGGGGTGCTAGCCATACCGATCTAGTCGTCTCGGGGCCAAGCAACGTATCCACGTTGTGGAGCCGATCTGAGCGATCGATAACGGGCGGGTTCGTGGGGTAGCGACCGGGCACTCCCAGAAGAGTGGGGATAAGGGAGGTGGACGGGGCGAGGGCGGGGAAGGGAGAGGGGAGGGGAGGGCATACTAACTAGACTCGGCGGCCCCGGATCGCGGTGAGTGGGAGCTCGGGGGCCCGAAAGCCAGCACCTAAGACACCCAACTACACTTTGATCTTAGCCAAAAGGCCGAGAAGCGATACCACGAAGACGACGGCAACACATTTCACCCCCCTCCCGAACTCACGCGAGACGGGTTTTGGTCCCCTCCCCCCCTCCACGCGTCCCCGCGTACCGAGCACGCGTCCACATACTGCTGACACCCCCGCTACACTACCCCCTTCACTTCCACTGAATACTCACCCAATTTTACATCCTTCTCTTTCGCTTACGACCACACCTCGCTGAACATACGACATCCCGTCCGATCTGTCAAGTCAAGCAGCGGTGGGCCCAGTTAGTACTTGGATCGGAGACGGCTTGGGAATCCTGGGTGTTGTAAGCATTTTTGCCTTTTTACACCACTTCACCGCTTCGTCTCTTTTACTATTTTCGCTATTTCGACGTTGTCGGCATCTGGAGCACCGTCGCTTTTGCCCCCGGTACCCCCTGCACCCGCTGGACCCGCTGGACCCCCGCCCTACAGTACTCCATTTCACCCCTTCCCCCGTCACCTACCGTAATCCAATAATTCCAAAAGTTCCAAAAGATACCAGAAAAATTCTCTGCCTCTAGCAGTCACTCCCGGATGCTCCACTAGTGCGTCGCACCCCATAGCACCGCCCCTCACCCGCCTGTACCACCCCCTCGAATTGCCGCTCCAGCACCCGGCGGACGCGCGTCGCACGTCACAACTATAAAAGACCATATCGCTCGGGCACGGGGCGGGGTAAAGTATTTTTTTAGTGAGCAAAAATAACTTTTCATGTTATTTTTACTAGTTTCGTCCAGATTCGTCGAGATTTTGAAAAAAAATATTTTTTTCGAAAAAAATAAATTTTTGAAAAACTGACGTCGTCGACGTGACATTACGTCATGTTAAATTAAATATACTATTTTTTGATTATTTATTCTCCCCGAAGGGAAGGGCCGATCCCGGAGGCAGTGCAATACCGGGCCGACCCGCGGTGGGCGAGGAGCAAGCCCCTGCAAACCCACCTGGTTTCAAAAATCAGTTAATCTCGATGTTACCAATAGGTAACGTACCGGAGATTAAGCCGATAAGAACAGATTTGACAGTTTATTTCAGGTATGTTTAGGCCGGAGCCAGGTTGCGAATGGACAATCAATGGTTATTGCGAATGGTTAAATTCTCTATATGAAGGTGCACCTCGGGGTCGCCGGCGTACAACCTTCTAGAGAATGTGAAAAAGCAACGGGGCGGGTTAGTAGCGGTTTGAAAGCCTGTGCGGGAAAGCACTTAGTCGGCCCTTTGGAGTAGTGGGAAGGGTCAGTTTATTGGGTAAAGTGGGTTGGCCCTTCTCATACTCCGAGGGTAGCCGACGATCTAATTGGCTCTCTTTCTCCAAGGTATGCCGGCGGGGGTGTCGGCCTATTCGGGTCAGGCTAAACAAACGTCTCTCCTCTCGTCGTCCACGTCGTCGTGCCGTCCCTCCAAGCGCGGTGTCGACTATGGGTAATGGGGTCGGACGGGGTCAGGTGACGACTACTTCAGATACGCTCTAGTGTATCTTCCTATTTTGGGTTTGGGGGGTCGGAAGACAGGGACTAGTCACAGGGAATGCCTTCACGGGGCCAGAACACGTGCCAAAATTGCCCTTTGGAACGAGTCTGGGTCATCCGTTCAGGACAGACGGTGCAAACGGGTTCATCGGGCAATCGTTTTTCCCTCCGTAGTCCGGTGGGCTAGTATCGGGGCATTCACTATCGGATCTTACAGGGCCAATGGGTTGGCGTACGCACGAGACGCTCTAGCATCCAATCCTTACTGGGGGCTTTTAAAGGAGAGGGGGTGCTAGCCATACCGATCTAGTCGTCTCGGGGCCAAGCAACGTATCCACGTTGTGGAGCCGATCTGAGCGATCGATAACGGGCGGGTTCGTGGGGTAGCGACCGGGCACTCCCAGAAGAGTGGGGATAAGGGAGGTGGACGGGGCGAGGGCGGGGAAGGGAGAGGGGAGGGGAGGGCATACTAACTAGACTCGGCGGCCCCGGATCGCGGTGAGTGGGAGCTCGGGGGCCCGAAAGCCAGCACCTAAGACACCCAACTACACTTTGATCTTAGCCAAAAGGCCGAGAAGCGATACCACGAAGACGACGGCAACACATTTCACCCCCCTCCCGAACTCACGCGAGACGGGTTTTGGTCCCCTCCCCCCCTCCACGCGTCCCCGCGTACCGAGCACGCGTCCACATACTGCTGACACCCCCGCTACACTACCCCCTTCACTTCCACTGAATACTCACCCAATTTTACATCCTTCTCTTTCGCTTACGACCACACCTCGCTGAACATACGACATCCCGTCCGATCTGTCAAGTCAAGCAGCGGTGGGCCCAGTTAGTACTTGGATCGGAGACGGCTTGGGAATCCTGGGTGTTGTAAGCATTTTTGCCTTTTTACACCACTTCACCGCTTCGTCTCTTTTACTATTTTCGCTATTTCGACGTTGTCGGCATCTGGAGCACCGTCGCTTTTGCCCCCGGTACCCCCTGCACCCGCTGGACCCGCTGGACCCCCGCCCTACAGTACTCCATTTCACCCCTTCCCCCGTCACCTACCGTAATCCAATAATTCCAAAAGTTCCAAAAGATACCAGAAAAATTCTCTGCCTCTAGCAGTCACTCCCGGATGCTCCACTAGTGCGTCGCACCCCATAGCACCGCCCCTCACCCGCCTGTACCACCCCCTCGAATTGCCGCTCCAGCACCCGGCGGACGCGCGTCGCACGTCACAACTATAAAAGACCATATCGCTCGGGCACGGGGCGGGGTAAAGTATTTTTTTAGTGAGCAAAAATAACTTTTCATGTTATTTTTACTAGTTTCGTCCAGATTCGTCGAGATTTTGAAAAAAAATATTTTTTTCGAAAAAAATAAATTTTTGAAAAACTGACGTCGTCGACGTGACATTACGTCATGTTAAATTAAATATACTATTTTTTGATTATTTATTCTCCCCGAAGGGAAGGGCCGATCCCGGAGGCAGTGCAATACCGGGCCGACCCGCGGTGGGCGAGGAGCAAGCCCCTGCAAACCCACCTGGTTTCAAAAATCAGTTAATCTCGATGTTACCAATAGGTAACGTACCGGAGATTAAGCCGATAAGAACAGATACTACACTTTGATCTTAGCCAAAAGGCCGAGAAGCGATACCACGAAGACGACGGCAACACATTTCACCCCCCTCCCGAACTCACGCGAGACGGGTTTTGGTCCCCTCCCCCCCCTCCACGCGTCCCCGCGTACCGAGCACGCGTCCACATACTGCTGACACCCCCGCTACACTACCCCCTTCACTTCCACTGAATACTCACCCAATTTTACATCCTTCTCTTTCGCTTACGACCACACCTCGCTGAACATACGACATCCCGTCCGATCTGTCAAGTCAAGCAGCGGTGGGCCCAGTTAGTACTTGGATCGGAGACGGCTTGGGAATCCTGGGTGTTGTAAGCATTTTTGCCTTTTTACACCACTTCACCGCTTCGTCTCTTTTACTATTTTCGCTATTTCGACGTTGTCGGCATCTGGAGCACCGTCGCTTTTGCCCCCGGTACCCCCTGCACCCGCTGGACCCGCTGGACCCCCGCCCTACAGTACTCCATTTCACCCCTTCCCCCGTCACCTACCGTAATCCAATAATTCCAAAAGTTCCAAAAGATACCAGAAAAATTCTCTGCCTCTAGCAGTCACTCCCGGATGCTCCACTAGTGCGTCGCACCCCATAGCACCGCCCCTCACCCGCCTGTACCACCCCCTCGAATTGCCGCTCCAGCACCCGGCGGACGCGCGTCGCACGTCACAACTATAAAAGACCATATCGCTCGGGCACGGGGCGGGGTAAAGTATTTTTTTAGTGAGCAAAAATAACTTTTCATGTTATTTTTACTAGTTTCGTCCAGATTCGTCGAGATTTTGAAAAAAAATATTTTTTTCGAAAAAAATAAATTTTTGAAAAACTGACGTCGTCGACGTGACATTACGTCATGTTAAATTAAATATACTATTTTTTGATTATTTATTCTCCCCGAAGGGAAGGGCCGATCCCGGAGGCAGTGCAATACCGGGCCGACCCGCGGTGGGCGAGGAGCAAGCCCCTGCAAACCCACCTGGTTTCAAAAATCAGTTAATCTCGATGTTACCAATAGGTAACGTACCGGAGATTAAGCCGATAAGAACAGATACTACACTTTGATCTTAGCCAAAAGGCCGAGAAGCGATACCACGAAGACGACGGCAACACATTTCACCCCCCTCCCGAACTCACGCGAGACGGGTTTTGGTCCCCTCCCCCCCTCCACGCGTCCCCGCGTACCGAGCACGCGTCCACATACTGCTGACACCCCCGCTACACTACCCCCTTCACTTCCACTGAATACTCACCCAATTTTACATCCTTCTCTTTCGCTTACGACCACACCTCGCTGAACATACGACATCCCGTCCGATCTGTCAAGTCAAGCAGCGGTGGGCCCAGTTAGTACTTGGATCGGAGACGGCTTGGGAATCCTGGGTGTTGTAAGCATTTTTGCCTTTTTACACCACTTCACCGCTTCGTCTCTTTTACTATTTTCGCTATTTCGACGTTGTCGGCATCTGGAGCACCGTCGCTTTTGCCCCCGGTACCCCCTGCACCCGCTGGACCCGCTGGACCCCCGCCCTACAGTACTCCATTTCACCCCTTCCCCCGTCACCTACCGTAATCCAATAATTCCAAAAGTTCCAAAAGATACCAGAAAAATTCTCTGCCTCTAGCAGTCACTCCCGGATGCTCCACTAGTGCGTCGCACCCCATAGCACCGCCCCTCACCCGCCTGTACCACCCCCTCGAATTGCCGCTCCAGCACCCGGCGGACGCGCGTCGCACGTCACAACTATAAAAGACCATATCGCTCGGGCACGGGGCGGGGTAAAGTATTTTTTTAGTGAGCAAAAATAACTTTTCATGTTATTTTTACTAGTTTCGTCCAGATTCGTCGAGATTTTGAAAAAAAATATTTTTTTCGAAAAAAATAAATTTTTGAAAAACTGACGTCGTCGACGTGACATTACGTCATGTTAAATTAAATATACTATTTTTTGATTATTTATTCTCCCCGAAGGGAAGGGCCGATCCCGGAGGCAGTGCAATACCGGGCCGACCCGCGGTGGGCGAGGAGCAAGCCCCTGCAAACCCACCTGGTTTCAAAAATCAGTTAATCTCGATGTTACCAATAGGTAACGTACCGGAGATTAAGCCGATAAGAACAGATACTACACTTTGATCTTAGCCAAAAGGCCGAGAAGCGATACCACGAAGACGACGGCAACACATTTCACCCCCCTCCCGAACTCACGCGAGACGGGTTTTGGTCCCCTCCCCCCCTCCACGCGTCCCCGCGTACCGAGCACGCGTCCACATACTGCTGACACCCCCGCTACACTACCCCCTTCACTTCCACTGAATACTCACCCAATTTTACATCCTTCTCTTTCGCTTACGACCACACCTCGCTGAACATACGACATCCCGTCCGATCTGTCAAGTCAAGCAGCGGTGGGCCCAGTTAGTACTTGGATCGGAGACGGCTTGGGAATCCTGGGTGTTGTAAGCATTTTTGCCTTTTTACACCACTTCACCGCTTCGTCTCTTTTACTATTTTCGCTATTTCGACGTTGTCGGCATCTGGAGCACCGTCGCTTTTGCCCCCGGTACCCCCTGCACCCGCTGGACCCGCTGGACCCCCGCCCTACAGTACTCCATTTCACCCCTTCCCCCGTCACCTACCGTAATCCAATAATTCCAAAAGTTCCAAAAGATACCAGAAAAATTCTCTGCCTCTAGCAGTCACTCCCGGATGCTCCACTAGTGCGTCGCACCCCATAGCACCGCCCCTCACCCGCCTGTACCACCCCCTCGAATTGCCGCTCCAGCACCCGGCGGACGCGCGTCGCACGTCACAACTATAAAAGACCATATCGCTCGGGCACGGGGCGGGGTAAAGTATTTTTTTAGTGAGCAAAAATAACTTTTCATGTTATTTTTACTAGTTTCGTCCAGATTCGTCGAGATTTTGAAAAAAAATATTTTTTTCGAAAAAAATAAATTTTTGAAAAACTGACGTCGTCGACGTGACATTACGTCATGTTAAATTAAATATACTATTTTTTGATTATTTATTCTCCCCGAAGGGAAGGGCCGATCCCGGAGGCAGTGCAATACCGGGCCGACCCGCGGTGGGCGAGGAGCAAGCCCCTGCAAACCCACCTGGTTTCAAAAATCAGTTAATCTCGATGTTACCAATAGGTAACGTACCGGAGATTAAGCCGATAAGAACAGATTAAAGGTTTATCGAGCAGTGAAATTTCGTCATCAGAGATGACACGTATATGTTACAAAAACAATGTTAGTTACATTCGAAGTTGAATAATGAGTATGAAAACGTATAATTCACATGGTTATCCTCTTCGTATCACTCCCGGGGTTCTCCCACGAGTGGCACAAAGAGGGGGGTCAGAAAGAGGGGGGTTGGGGTTTCATATTGTACATAAATTTACATCGACAGGATTCACAAGGAAAAATCGATAATCTTAGGGATGGGCGAGTTCTAGAGTGTCTCATGCCTGCAGAGAGTGGGGGCGACACATTCGGGTTACTGTAGTCATCGAGGGAGGGATACGATTTCTGTGTGGCCCACCACCTATCGACGATTTTAGTGTCAGATAGGGACGTGGTGAATACCTCTACATCACTTGGCCAGTGATGTGGAGGGCGTAAACATTGCGCGACCCTTTTATTACATCGGATACAGCGAGTTTTAGCATCAACCGGGAATAATAGGAGGAGATCTTGAGGGCACGCAGCGCCTCTATGCTCCCCCCTCCCACTCTTCCCAGCGCCGTAACACAGAAATCAACGAATTTGACATTGTATCCCTCAGACTCGTAGTGCTCGACGACTTTCTTGTACTTCGCCCTTTTCCTCTCACTCGCCAATTCGATCGATTCGCGGCCATTGTCGTACGGAATGTGCACATCGCAGACGACCACGGATCTGATGTTATTATCGATTCGAATTATGTCTGGTCGTAATCCGTCACACCCGGGTACAGTACGGTCATGTCTAATCTCAACACCAGGCATTGGTTTCATAGCCTTTTTGAGCCTATCATGGACCATGTCGTGTCTCTTACGGATTTCTAGGTAGTTTGGGGTGCAACTACTGAGTACGTGGTTCAGGGTCTCGGTCTGGTAGCCGCAGCGGCGGCATCTGCGGTCGCAATTGGGATCGAATCGTCGCGCTCCATTGAGAGGGAGGAGGTTCAGTCGGGCACGGTGCACGAAACGCCAGTCGCAGAATCGTAGGAAGTCTCCGTTTCTCACCCAGTAGTTCGACTCGTAATCGAGGTGAGGGGTACGGTAGCTGGAACCCTGGTCGGGTTTGGCGATGAGCGATCGATGGTACCGGGCGCGGAGGGACGCCGTGAGTGCTCTCTGTGTGTTCCGGGGCGAGAGAGGGGACCCGCCCAGGGACGCGAAGAGACCGCCAGTGGGTCCATGGTACCATGAAACCGGCAGGTGGGAGGACAGCCGGCGGGTCGCAGAGCGTGCAGCTGTCCACAGACTCGGTATGTCCGTGGTTGGGGTACGGTAGATTCCCTCCGTGGAGCCAGAGAGGTACTCCGCCAGTTCGTCATTCGATACTTTCTTCTTGGCCCGTGTCGATGCGACTTCGCCTGCTGCGCGGTGGGCGTGGTCAGCTACAGTAGTATCGATCGAGTGGAGGAGTGAGACTGCATGAGAGACTGTGGAGATATCGGCTAGAATGGAGAGGGGGAGGAGGGATTGGCCGCCCTTGGAAGTGTCCATGTACAGTATCTCGTTCGACGCTCTTCTCGGTACTCCCAGCCACTTCTTGCTCACTCTCTTGACCATTTTGTCCAGCGCTACGAGAGGTTTCTTGGGTACCATGCCATGCAGTAAGTGGAAGGATACTTGGGGCATGATGAATGAGCGGAGGGCGTCAAACTTCTGCCATGGGGCTAGCAGGGATTTGTCAATCTTCTCTAGGTGGAGTGTCATGCGCTCGATGGCCTTGGCGCCAGAGGGGAAGGTTGTGGTACCGGTGGGCACACCGAGGTGCTTGTACATCTCTCCGTCGGGTAGTGAGGGGATCGGGGCCGCTTGGAGATGCATGGTCGCTCTGGTGTTCTCCTTGCCGTGGATCGAGATGGAAGCACACTTCGCCTGATTGAATACCAGACCGGCCCAGTCGGCAGCTAGGGAGATGGCGTCTAGCTGCAGCTGGAGGGCCGTGGCAGAGGGGGCTACCACAGCCAAGTCGTCCGCATACGCCAACACTGCAATCTTGTGTCCCTGTGTAGAATATCCGGGGTTAGCGGCGAGGGCGGCACGTATCATGGGCTCTAGGGACAGGTTGAAGAGGATTGGCGATAAGGGTGCTCCTTGTACGACACCGCAATGGATGGGGATGGGGGCGGTGGTTCCTTCCGAGGTGCGGATTACGGTAGTCGAGCCGAGGTATGACGCCTCCAGGATGGAAATGGATTGTGGGGAGAGGCCCAGCCATTCGAGGGACGAGCGTATGGTGCTGTGCGGGACGGAGCCAAATGCATTCCTTAGGTCGAGGAATGCACAGGCGAGTGACTTCTTTCCGCGTCGGGCATCTTGTAGGCAGGCCTGCAGCAAATAGTTCTGTTCGCTGCAGCCACGGAAGGGGAGGAATCCCTTCTGGGCACGGGAGAGTCGCTTGGTGCTGGTGGCCCAATGTGTCAATCGGGTCGCGATGACGTTACCGTACAGCTTGCCTACGGTAGGTAGCAGCGCGATGGGGCGCCATGACGTCATCGCATCTCGGGGGCCTCCCTTGAAAATGAGCGTTGTCCTGCTCTCTTTCCACTTGCTCGGTGGTCCGTGCTCCCTTACTCGGTTGAAGAGGGTTGCGAGTATTGAGCCAGTCGGGTCGAATCGGCGCCATTCCGAGTACCGTAACCCATCCGCGCCGGGCGCGGTATCTGTAGCCTTGCGCAGTCGCGCGACCACTTCTCTTGGCTCGATGGGAGAGGAGAGGGGATCGGAGGTGGCAGGGGCAGGTGGGCAGGGGAAGGGCACAGGGGATGGTTGGTGGGCGGGGGCAGCGTGTACCGACCGGAAGTGATCTTCGATCTCTGTTCCGTCAACCTCACAGAAGGGTGAGGCGTCTTCAGTGATCTGGGCGAACGCACGCGGGCGCGATTTCCTCCAGAGGGCCTGGATCTCCTTCGCCCGTTCTGCGTCAGATTGGTTCTGTCGGGGTCCGGGTCGGGGTCCGGGTCTGGGTCTGGTGGCGCCAGGGCGGCGCGGGGGACGCACAGTGGTGGGGTCGTAGGGTGGGCGCAGCGCGAGCACCGCCGTCTCCAAATCCGCCGATATACTCTCCAGCTCTCTATGCGTCGTCACTCCTCCAATCCTCCGAATCCAGACCGATTCCCTACTATCTGCAAGTGGCGGGCCGATTTGGGGGAAAGTCACCGGATTGGCTCCCGAGGGCGGTCTGGACGGCGGCTGGCGCACGGGTGGCGCCGGGGGGCGCGGCGTCGGCGCGGGCGCGGGGCTCGGAGGTCGGGTGCTCGCTGGTGTCGGGGCGGGGCTCGGGCTGTCGGGCGTCGCAGGGGTCCTCGGCGAGTGAGTACCTGTAGAGGGGACGGCCGAGGGCGATCGATTGACTGGGGAGGGGGTCACGTGCGAATGCGCACGTGACTGAACACGTGCACTTCCGGTTGTGACTACACTATCGGAATTCGGTGAGCTGTCTCTCGACCAATCTACAGGGATACTAGAAAGGGAGGAATCAGAACCACTCACCGAATCCGACGTGCTCCCTCCAGAAGTGGCGCGGGCGCGGCGCGGCGGTGGTGTCGTCGAGGGGGCACGTGCTCTAGTCCTCCTAGTCCTCCGCGGTGACGGGGGCGTCGTCCCCTGGCTCGTAGACGCAGTCGAGGTAGCGGGCGCCGGACGGGCGCCAGGGCGGCGCGGGCGCGGGTTCGGGATCTGGGTCGGGGGCATGCGGGGCCTCCTCAATGGTTTGGGCGGGAGTTGGGCTGGGTCGGGCGGCTGGTACACCGCTTGGCACGCCGGGCTCGCTTTGTAGTGGTAGCCGAGCTGTCGCGTTGAGGCCTCCATACCACAACCTCCACAGTAGTATTCAATCGATCCTCCGGCATGCTCAAGCTTGAGGTGCTTGGCTAGGTCTCCACGCTTGCCATAATTTCGGGTCACTCCGATCGATGGATGCAGGCAGTATTTACAAACATTCTCGCGAGGGTCCGGGGGAACACGTAGCCGGATTGGCGAGAGGGAAGCGGGGACTGCCATTATCGATCGGGAGAGGGAAGAGGGGAGTGGAGAGGCGGCGAGGAGAGAGGGGAGGGAGGGGAAGGGGGGGGCGGAGTCAGGCGACCGCAGCAGGCGACTAGTGACGACTTGGCGACTAACTAGGGTCGGGGGGCGATGAATAGCCCCCTGGACCGATACACTTTGATCTTAGCCAAAAGGCCGAGAAGCGACAGTGCAATACCGGGCCGACCCGCGGTGGGCGAGGAGCAAGCCCCTGCAAACCCACCTGGTTTCAAAAATCAGTTAATCTCGATGTTACCAATAGGTAACGTACCGGAGATTAAGCCGATAAGAACAGATTAAAGGTTTATCGAGCAGTGAAATTTCGTCATCAGAGATGGACACGTATATGTTACAAAAACAATGTTAGTTACATTCGAAGTTGAATAATGAGTATGAAAACGTATAATTCACATGGTTATCCTCTTCGTATCACTCCCGGGGTTCTCCCACGAGTGGCACAAAGAGGGGGGTCAGAAAGAGGGGGGTTGGGGTTTCATATTGTACATAAATTTACATCGACAGGATTCACAAGGAAAAATCGATAATCTTAGGGATGGGCGAGTTCTAGAGTGTCTCATGCCTGCAGAGAGTGGGGGCGACACATTCGGGTTACTGTAGTCATCGAGGGAGGGATACGATTTCTGTGTGGCCCACCACCTATCGACGATTTTAGTGTCAGATAGGGACGTGGTGAATACCTCTACATCACTTGGCCAGTGATGTGGAGGGCGTAAACATTGCGCGACCCTTTTATTACATCGGATACAGCGAGTTTTAGCATCAACCGGGAATAATAGGAGGAGATCTTGAGGGCACGCAGCGCCTCTATGCTCCCCCCTCCCACTCTTCCCAGCGCCGTAACACAGAAATCAACGAATTTGACATTGAAATCAACGAATTTGACATTGCCATCCCGGAGGCAGTGCAATACCGGGCCGACCCGCGGTGGGCGAGGAGCAAGCCCCTGCAAACCCACCTGGTTTCAAAAATCAGTTAATCTCGATGTTACCAATAGGTAACGTACCGGAGATTAAGCCGATAAGAACAGATTTGACAGTTTAATTCAGGTATGTTAAGGCCGAAGCCTGGTAGTTACATGTTTCAAAGTGAAGTCAATTAATGGTTGAACTATGATACGTATCGTTATCAATAGGGATGTTTAGTGTTCCTGTTTCACCCGGGGATCGCCCACGTTCCACAGGTACACTGGTTAAAGGAAAGGCAGGATGGTAAACAATGGAAATGCAATAAATGTCTATTGGGGTGTCTATGGCAGGAGCGAATTGTTATAGCACTCTTGGCGTTTCGAGTACTCGACGGACGACTAATTGGGTATGGGTCTACAGTACGACGTCGATCGAGGGTGTGGAAGACTTAAGAGACCTATTGCTGTGCTGTCCGAACAGACACATGGGCGCAATAGATCTCAGCGGACTGTTTAATCACATCCGCGATGATGAGTTTCCTCATCAGCTGGGTATATGTGGGACGAACGCAGAGGGCGAGCAATGCCCTCTCGTTCTCCGGAGCCCAACCACCCAGGCTTCCACACACGAAGGGTAGTACACAGGCTGTGTATCCCTTGCTCTCGAGGTACTGTCGGAGAGGTTCGTATTTCTCTCGCTTGCCCGTCGCCGCGTCGCCCATTGCACTCGCCCCGTTCTCGAACGCCACCGCGATATCTACAATGGTTACGGTATTGGTATTGTCATCGTAGACCACGATATCGGGTCTCAGTGCCGAACCAGAGCCAGGTACGGTACAGTCATGTGTCACACGGCCATTTCGCGGTTTTGGAATTGCGGCCTTTAGACGGTCATGTACTGTGTCGTGACGGGCTTTGATCAGTGGCAGGTTCTTGGGACAGTGATTGAGCACGTGTGCTGTTGTTTCTGCACTGTGCCCACACTGCCTGCATCTCTTATCCCTCGAGTCATCCCATCGTATGCAAGCATTCAATGGGAGAACACCCAGTCGAGCACGTGTCAGGAATCGCCAGGTGCGGAAGCTGATGAACTGGCCGTGCGGTAGAAGAGGTTGGGGAGGGGGGAGAGGGAGGTGGTATGGTAGACTTTGCCCTGGTCGGGTTTGGCAAGTAGTTGGGTCAGGAGGGTCTGGCGGAGGAGGTGGGAGAGGTAGCCGAGTGATCTGCGGGGTTGGACTATTCTCCCATTCGTCGTTAGCTGTAGTTGACCGCCGATGTCCTTCCATTCGATCGGGAGCTTCTTCCGTCGTAGTAGGCGGGTCGCGATTCGGAGGCGGGTCCAGCGACTGGCGACGTCGCCCGTGGCAGTGTTCCATGTTCCCTCAGTCTCGCCATTGAGGTACTCAGCAACCTGGGAGAGCGTAACGCGGGTCCTTGCTCTCTTGGAGGCGACCTCAAAGAGGGTGGAGAGGGAGAGGGAGGAAATGGCAGGGTCCTTGGAGTGGAGCAGGTGGAGGGCCTGGGACACTTGGGCTATGTCGGAGAGGTCGGACATGGGGAGGAGGCCGAGTCCGCCGTGTTGGTGCGAGAGGTAGACGACTTCGGCGGATGCCCTCTGGGGTAGGTTCAACCACCGCTTGGCGCAGCGTTTGATCTCCTTGTCCAATTCCACGAGGGGTCCTTTGGGTACGGCGCCATTGGACATGTGGAAGGGTAGGCGGGAAAGGACGAAGATGGAAAGGGCAGTGGCACGCTGCCAGGGGGCAAGGTGGGAGTCGTCGATCTTCCGAAGGTCTCGCTTGGCCTTCTCGATGGTCGTGAGGGCGGAGGGCTGGTAGTGCATGCTGACGGGGACACCAAGGTAGTTGTAGGAGTCGTTGGGACCGAGGGAGGGGATGGGGGTTCCTTGGATACTGTAGCTGATCGGTACTGTGTTCTTGCCGTCGAAAGTGAGGGTGGCACACTTTTTAGGCTTGAACTGCAGCCCACTCCAGGTGGAAGAGGAGGTGAGGGCGTGGAGTATCTTCTTGAGTCCATCTGGGGTCGTCGCAGCAACTGCCAGATCGTCCGCGTATCCCGCGCATGTCAGCTTGGTATCGTGGATACGGTAGCCCTCGTTGGTCTCGAGTGCCGCACGAATCACCGGTTCAATGGCAAGATTGAAGACGATGGGGGAGAGGGGGCAACCTTGTTTGACTCCGGACTGGATCGGAATGGGGGGCGTGGAGCCGTCAGCAGCGAGTACGGTAGTCGTGCATCCATCGTAGAGAAGTCGAATCCTGTCGATGGCAGAGGGGGAGAGGCCGGCCCATTCAAGGGCAGAAAGGATGGTGGGGTGGGGCACACTTCCGAAAGCATTGGCCAAGTCGAGAAAAGCGAGGCACAGGGGTCTTCGGACTCGTCGGGCGTCTTGGACTGCTGATAGGACGGTGAACGAGTGGTCCAGGCATCCCTCGTAGCTGAGGAAGCCTTTCTGCGACAGGGTCAGCACTCGGTTCCGTGTTGCCCACTCCTCGAGCCGGGAGGCGAGAAGGGCGGCGTACAGTTTCCCAACCGTATCCGAGAGGGCGATAGGGCGCCAGTTGGTGATGTCGTCCTTGGGGCCCTTCTTGTGCAGCAGGGTTGTCACCGACTTCTTCCAGGGGGAGGGGACGTGGCCGAGACGTGCTACCGCATTGAATGCAGCAGCGAGTACGGTACCTGTATGGTCGAACTTCCTCCATGCCAGGTACCGTAACCCGTCGGGGCCGGGCGCGGTGTTGCTGCAGCGCTGTAGTCTCCTGGCTACCTCTCCTGAGGTGAACTCGGCACGGAACGGGTCGTCGATGTCGGGTGGGGGAAGGGGAGGTACGGGGCGGGGGACCAGGGTTGAATGCGGCTCCCCCATGCACCGACTGGAAGTGTGTCTCCAGGTCGGGCAGGGGTATCTGACACCGAGGGGATTCCTCGCTCAGAATCTCACGCATGGCCTTCCTGGGGTCTGATCTGTAGATGGCCTGTAGTCTCTTCTTCTGCTCGGTCTCGCTCAGTGCCGGGGGCGGGCGTCCGGGTCCTCTTCTGGGTGGTCTCTCTCTCCTGCGGTAGGTCTCTCCATCTGGTGCTGTAGCAAGGCAGTCGAGCACCAGGTTCTCCACTAGGCCCTCGAGATCGGGCCCGCTGGCACACGCCTCGAATCGGCGTGCCCACGGGTCAGACGATCGATTGCGGGGGGAGTGGGGAGGCGAGGGAAGAGGGGAAGGGGTACGCGGGGACGCGGCCCTACCTGTCCGGGTCGAATCGGGGGAGGCCGATCGAGAGGGGACGGGGGAAGGGGCACTGGACAGGGATGACTCACTCTCCGAGCTGGTGCTCGACTCCGATGACGTTGAGAGTGGCCGACGTCCCCTGGTGGTGCTCCTTGTGGTCCTCGTGGTGGCGGCGGGCGCCGGGCGGGCGCTGGGGCGGCGCGGGCGCGGAGTCGAGGGTGCGATGGTAGGGGATCGGGTTCCGGGTGGTGAGGAAACAGCTCTTCTCCCGAGAGGCATCCTGGTCCGTCGCAATGGGGCAGCCGTGGTAGGGCCAGAGGTGGTGGGCTGGTATGCCGCCTGGCACGGTCCTGACTTCTTGAAGTGTTCTCCGATCGCTCGCAATTTCTCGTCCTCGATTCCGCATCCTCCACACGCAAAGACGAGAGATCCTCCAGTGTGGTTCAGCTTGATGTGCTTGCTGAGGTCGCCGTGCGCCTTGAAGTCCCGGGTAATGCCGATCGACGGGTCGAGGCAGTAGTTGCATCCGTATCGTAGTCCGTCTCCCAGAGGCGCAATCACTCGGATAGGGGGGAGGAGGGCCATGGTGGGGACTGGGGAGGGATACTAACTACGGCGACTACCACTAACTAGTCGCAACTCGTGGACCCTGATCAAAGTGGAGGGGAAGAAGGTCGGGAGCCCGAAAGCTAGCACCACACCTTACCCCTGGACCCACTTTGATCTTAGCCAAAAGGCCGAGAAGCGACAGTGCAATACCGGGCCGACCCGCGGTGGGCGAGGAAAAAAAAGCAAGCCCCTGCAAACCCACCTGGTTTCAAAAATCAGTTAATCTCGATGTTACCAATAGGTAACGTACCGGAGATTAAGCCGATAAGAACAGATTAAAGGTTTATCGAGCAGTGAAATTTCGTCATCAGAGATGACACGTATATGTTACAAAAACAATGTTAGTTACATTCGAAGTTGAATAATGAGTATGAAAACGTATAATTCACATGGTTATCCTCTTCGTATCACTCCCGGGGTTCTCCCACGAGTGGCACAAAGAGGGGGGTCAGAAAGAGGGGGGTTGGGGTTTCATATTGTACATAAATTTACATCGACAGGATTCACAAGGAAAAATCGATAATCTTAGGGATGGGCGAGTTCTAGAGTGTCTCATGCCTGCAGAGAGTGGGGGCGACACATTCGGGTTACTGTAGTCATCGAGGGAGGGATACGATTTCTGTGTGGCCCACCACCTATCGACGATTTTAGTGTCAGATAGGGACGTGGTGAATACCTCTACATCACTTGGCCAGTGATGTGGAGGGCGTAAACATTGCGCGACCCTTTTATTACATCGGATACAGCGAGTTTTAGCATCAACCGGGAATAATAGGAGGAGATCTTGAGGGCACGCAGCGCCTCTATGCTCCCCCCTCCCACTCTTCCCAGCGCCGTAACACAGAAATCAACGAATTTGACATTGAAATCAACGAATTTGACATTGCCATCCCGGAGGCAGTGCAATACCGGGCCGACCCGCGGTGGGCGAGGAGCAAGCCCCTGCAAACCCACCTGGTTTCAAAAATCAGTTAATCTCGATGTTACCAATAGGTAACGTACCGGAGATTAAGCCGATAAGAACAGATTTGACAGTTTATTTCAGGTATGTTAAGGCCGAAGCCTGGTAGTTACATGTTTCAAAGTGAAGTCAATTAATGGTTGAACTATGATACGTATCGTTATCAATAGGGATGTTTAGTGTTCCTGTTTCACCCGGGGATCGCCCACGTTCCACAGGTACACTGGTTAAAGGAAAGGCAGGATGGTAAACAATGGAAATGCAATAAATGTCTATTGGGGTGTCTATGGCAGGAGCGAATTGTTATAGCACTCTTGGCGTTTCGAGTACTCGACGGACGACTAATTGGGTATGGGTCTACAGTACGACGTCGATCGAGGGTGTGGAAGACTTAAGAGACCTATTGCTGTGCTGTCCGAACAGACACATGGGCGCAATAGATCTCAGCGGACTGTTTAATCACATCCGCGATGATGAGTTTCCTCATCAGCTGGGTATATGTGGGACGAACGCAGAGGGCGAGCAATGCCCTCTCGTTCTCCGGAGCCCAACCACCCAGGCTTCCACACACGAAGGGTAGTACACAGGCTGTGTATCCCTTGCTCTCGAGGTACTGTCGGAGAGGTTCGTATTTCTCTCGCTTGCCCGTCGCCGCGTCGCCCATTGCACTCGCCCCGTTCTCGAACGCCACCGCGATATCTACAATGGTTACGGTATTGGTATTGTCATCGTAGACCACGATATCGGGTCTCAGTGCCGAACCAGAGCCAGGTACGGTACAGTCATGTGTCACACGGCCATTTCGCGGTTTTGGAATTGCGGCCTTTAGACGGTCATGTACTGTGTCGTGACGGGCTTTGATCAGTGGCAGGTTCTTGGGACAGTGATTGAGCACGTGTGCTGTTGTTTCTGCACTGTGCCCCACACTGCCTGCATCTCTTATCCCTCGAGTCATCCCATCGTATGCAAGCATTCAATGGGAGAACACCCAGTCGAGCACGTGTCAGGAATCGCCAGGTGCGGAAGCTGATGAACTGGCCGGTGCGGTAGAAGAGGTTGGGGAGGGGGGAGAGGGAGGTGGTATGGTAGACTTTGCCCTGGTCGGGTTTGGCAAGTAGTTGGGTCAGGAGGGTCTGGCGGAGGAGGTGGGAGAGGTAGCCGAGTGATCTGCGGGGTTGGACTATTCTCCCATTCGTCGTTAGCTGTAGTTGACCGCCGATGTCCTTCCATTCGATCGGGAGCTTCTTCCGTCGTAGTAGGCGGGTCGCGATTCGGAGGCGGGTCCAGCGACTGGCGACGTCGCCCGTGGCAGTGTTCCATGTTCCCTCAGTCTCGCCATTGAGGTACTCAGCAACCTGGGAGAGCGTAACGCGGGTCCTTGCTCTCTTGGAGGCGACCTCAAAGAGGGTGGAGAGGGAGAGGGAGGAAATGGCAGGGTCCTTGGAGTGGAGCAGGTGGAGGGCCTGGGACACTTGGGCTATGTCGGAGAGGTCGGACATGGGGAGGAGGCCGAGTCCGCCGTGTTGGTGCGAGAGGTAGACGACTTCGGCGGATGCCCTCTGGGGTAGGTTCAACCACCGCTTGGCGCAGCGTTTGATCTCCTTGTCCAATTCCACGAGGGGTCCTTTGGGTACGGCGCCATTGGACATGTGGAAGGGTAGGCGGGAAAGGACGAAGATGGAAAGGGCAGTGGCACGCTGCCAGGGGGCAAGGTGGGAGTCGTCGATCTTCCGAAGGTCTCGCTTGGCCTTCTCGATGGTCGTGAGGGCGGAGGGCTGGTAGTGCATGCTGACGGGGACACCAAGGTAGTTGTAGGAGTCGTTGGGACCGAGGGAGGGGATGGGGGTTCCTTGGATACTGTAGCTGATCGGTACTGTGTTCTTGCCGTCGAAAGTGAGGGTGGCACACTTTTTAGGCTTGAACTGCAGCCCACTCCAGGTGGAAGAGGAGGTGAGGGCGTGGAGTATCTTCTTGAGTCCATCTGGGGTCGTCGCAGCAACTGCCAGATCGTCCGCGTATCCCGCGCATGTCAGCTTGGTATCGTGGATACGGTAGCCCTCGTTGGTCTCGAGTGCCGCACGAATCACCGGTTCAATGGCAAGATTGAAGACGATGGGGGAGAGGGGGCAACCTTGTTTGACTCCGGACTGGATCGGAATGGGGGGCGTGGAGCCGTCAGCAGCGAGTACGGTAGTCGTGCATCCATCGTAGAGAAGTCGAATCCTGTCGATGGCAGAGGGGGAGAGGCCGGCCCATTCAAGGGCAGAAAGGATGGTGGGGTGGGGCACACTTCCGAAAGCATTGGCCAAGTCGAGAAAAGCGAGGCACAGGGGTCTTCGGACTCGTCGGGCGTCTTGGACTGCTGATAGGACGGTGAACGAGTGGTCCAGGCATCCCTCGTAGCTGAGGAAGCCTTTCTGCGACAGGGTCAGCACTCGGTTCCGTGTTGCCCACTCCTCGAGCCGGGAGGCGAGAAGGGCGGCGTACAGTTTCCCAACCGTATCCGAGAGGGCGATAGGGCGCCAGTTGGTGATGTCGTCCTTGGGGCCCTTCTTGTGCAGCAGGGTTGTCACCGACTTCTTCCAGGGGGAGGGGACGTGGCCGAGACGTGCTACCGCATTGAATGCAGCAGCGAGTACGGTACCTGTATGGTCGAACTTCCTCCATGCCAGGTACCGTAACCCGTCGGGGCCGGGCGCGGTGTTGCTGCAGCGCTGTAGTCTCCTGGCTACCTCTCCTGAGGTGAACTCGGCACGGAACGGGTCGTCGATGTCGGGTGGGGGAAGGGGAGGTACGGGCGGGGGACCAGGGTTGAATGCGGCTCCCCCATGCACCGACTGGAAGTGTGTCTCCAGGTCGGGCAGGGGTATCTGACACCGAGGGGATTCCTCGCTCAGAATCTCACGCATGGCCTTCCTGGGGTCTGATCTGTAGATGGCCTGTAGTCTCTTCTTCTGCTCGGTCTCGCTCAGTGCCGGGGGCGGGCGTCCGGGTCCTCTTCTGGGTGGTCTCTCTCTCCTGCGGTAGGTCTCTCCATCTGGTGCTGTAGCAAGGCAGTCGAGCACCAGGTTCTCCACTAGGCCCTCGAGATCGGGCCCGCTGGCACACGCCTCGAATCGGCGTGCCCACGGGTCAGACGATCGATTGCGGGGGGAGTGGGGAGGCGAGGGAAGAGGGGAAGGGGTACGCGGGGACGCGGCCCTACCTGTCCGGGTCGAATCGGGGGAGGCCGATCGAGAGGGGGACGGGGGAAGGGGCACTGGACAGGGATGACTCACTCTCCGAGCTGGTGCTCGACTCCGATGACGTTGAGAGTGGCCGACGTCCCCTGGTGCTCCTTGTGGTCCTCGTGGTGGCGGCGGGCGCCGGGCGGGCGCTGGGGCGGCGCGGGCGCGGAGTCGAGGGTGCGATGGTAGGGGATCGGGTTCCGGGTGGTGAGGAAACAGCTCTTCTCCCGAGAGGCATCCTGGTCCGTCGCAATGGGGCAGCCGTGGTAGGGCCAGAGGTGGTGGGCTGGTATGCCGCCTGGCACGGTCCTGACTTCTTGAAGTGTTCTCCGATCGCTCGCAATTTCTCGTCCTCGATTCCGCATCCTCCACACGCAAAGACGAGAGATCCTCCAGTGTGGTTCAGCTTGATGTGCTTGCTGAGGTCGCCGTGCGCCTTGAAGTCCCGGGTAATGCCGATCGACGGGTCGAGGCAGTAGTTGCATCCGTATCGTAGTCCGTCTCCCAGAGGCGCAATCACTCGGATAGGGGGGGAGGAGGGCCATGGTGGGGACTGGGGAGGGATACTAACTACGGCGACTACCACTAACTAGTCGCAACTCGTGGACCCTGATCAAAGTGGAGGGGAAGAAGGTCGGGAGCCCGAAAGCTAGCACCACACCTTACCCCCTGGACCCCACTTTGATCTTAG
>BTSY01000188.1:0-25515 GCA_036245785.1 Pristionchus fissidentatus
GGCAGAGTAGTCGCTTGTCGACGTAAAGTCCTCTTGATTCGCGTAGCAACTTTACCTTTTTTTACCTGAGTGTCTCCATGTCCCGCACACTCGTCTCGTCCATTCCATTCAACGCAGATTGCACGAGAGACGAGAGACCCTGAAGTCAAAATGAGCATAACACTCTCCTCATTTCACACACTCTCTCGTAGGGGAATTGAGCAGACGAAATATAGAAATTAATGGAGAAAAAGTGAAACCTCACCTGCAGCTGCCGCTCCATAGTGTCCATCCGCACCTGCAAATTCTTTTTTTTTGTATTTTTTAATACAATGAAAATTTCAAGAATTTTCGAAACTTTCAACCCGGAAGTAACGAAAGAATGTGGGAATGAGAGCCAAGAGTCGTTTAAAAACGTAAACTGGCATGTTCGAAGAGCGCCATGTCAGATAACGATAGATCCGCTATGAATTGTAAGAAGAGGAAGGAAATCTAAGTGCTCGAACGCTGATCTAATAGGAATTAATGCGTGCGAAATCGATGCGGAGTTGTAGTAGTGGTCAGAGGCACTGGGAGAGGGGGGCGAAATGGAGATCTCGTGGCACGTCATTTACCTCCCCCATGGTACTAACTTCGAAATGGCGTTCGCGAAAATTCTTCTAAAAATAACATTTATCTGCTCATTTCCGAAATTTCACGTGAAAAGTGGTTTATATTTGAAAACGCCCGTGAGTTTAGTGTTACGCGGAACTTTCTTATTTGGTCAAATTCGGAGCACAATTGATTCCGACGATTCGAAGTTGGCATAATTTTAATAGATACATACCAACTTTCCGAACGAAGAACAAATTCTTGCAGAGAGTGTAGTATTATGGAAATGGACGATGATCTCATTCCAAATTCAATTTCGATATTTTACCCAGTATGAAAAGACACATCATTCGAAACAAGTCAACGAGAACTATTTAGAGAAGGAGAGAGATGATGAGAGAAAACGCGAACGAGAAGGCCAAAGAAGGAGAGATGTTCGTGGCATGGTGCCAAGTGGATGCTGTGAAATCCTCTCACCTCGCTTCTCTATCAATAATAGAAGTGGCTGATCCCGATCGTGGCATCGATCGACTGTCGTGGGAGGAGGCCGTGTCTGATGCGTACGCCTCGTATGGATCATACATCGCCGTGGCTTGTGAGGGCCGAAGTTCTACAAGAATAGTTTGTTTTTATTGGGTTACACGTTTATCAATTGCTTATACGATTCCATTAAAGATATCATCTTTTAAATCTTGAATCTACAAACTGTAGCAGTTTTGAAGGGCGTGACGTAGATTGAAGAAAAGTGTATGAACCGAATTTTGTGAAGGAGTTGGCCTGTCAAGGAAAATTACCGATATTTTTCTGGGATAAAGTTAAATGATCTGGTGAGAAATGAAGCGAATCGATTCCTTGTTTAGATCTATATTTCAGTTTTTCAATAACAGTACAGTAATACGCCATGGTTCTACCTATAAACTATAGTAGAATAAGAAGTGGCGACTTGGATAAGTGATATTTGGAGCCGGAAAACGTGCAGCCATCACAACAAATAAGGGTGGAAATGGAGGACTAGTCACGTTCTAATAATGGTAATCACTGAAATCACCATGCAAATCATGACGAACAATCTGATCTTTTGAAATACTTCAGAATCCCCTGCCTTGCCAAGGAACAAGGCTCCTTCACTATCGCAAGAAGTGGATAATTGAGTTATCGCATTTCGAGATCTCGAGGCCTTACTTGCCGGGCCAACCCTAATTTTGTGGCCAACGAATAATTGTAAAAAATAGATTTTATTTATTTATCCTGAACTAACCTGTGGTGAGAAAGCGGCCATCGCACTTGCAGGTCGGCCGATGGCAGAGGAAATGGACGAACCCAGTTCCGCATCCGAGAGATAACTTAAAAATATTTTTTACTATTTAACAAATTATCTTTTTCTATACAAGTGTTGCCACTGGTGTGGGTGGGATATTTACAGTTTTCTTCCTGCTCGGAATCAAACGAACACTGCCGTACTCTGTTATCCATTCGTTATGTGTTATCGGTGAAACATAGAAGCACCTAAGACGAGAAAAGCAATTTTCGCTCATCCGAAACTTACTCGAGTCGCGATGCAGGAGAGGGGGCAGTTGGGTGGTGAAGTACCGATTTGTCACGGATGTCCCTGCAGATTACATAGTGATGACGCAATTTTCATATTCTCTGCTCTTTTCTGTTGATTTCCGTTTCAAATTATATAATTTAGATTCTTTACCCCGGAACTGAACTGACATTGAGACATGTTTTACTACTTCCTCAATATATCAGATTACGTAATTTCCATGTAATCGATATACAGCGCTGCAACTTTTCCCTCTCTCTCTTTCTCTCTCTCTCTCCTCGTAAGTTCTCTCACTCAATCGGCGACTACTACACGCGGCCGTCCGATTCCACTTTGTAAAGTGCGCACCATCTCGTTCCGGGGTTGCCCCCTTGTCTCTCATTCTTCCATTCCCTCATCCCCAACATAGCACACCCCCAGAAACGGATCGCATGCAATAAAGTGTGCAACCTTGAGAGAGGCTGTTTTGCTCTCGCTCATAGCCCCTTTCTGGAGGTTGTTGGAAGCATGTGGCTACCCTCTTCTCTATGAGAGAAGGGGGGAGGGTATCATTCAGTGTGTTTATGAGGGTGACCTCCCCGAGTGATGAGAAGCATGATGATAGCTATACGATGCTACGAGACACTGCCACCGCTGATATCGGTTGCGGATTGCGTCACAAACTAGGTAATGTTGGAGTCGATAAAAAGAGGCAGATAAGGTAGTGCGGATTTGTAGAATCAAAGACCAAGTTAACCAGTGAATCGGCGCCCCCCATATTATTGAACAAAGTTTGCACATCTTTCACTTACCACAATTCTCTTACTCGCACATTGTAAATATCATGCTGATCCCCAATATTACATATTACTGCAATTTAATCACATTTTGGAATGATAAATGATTAATTGATTTTTTTAAATGCGGAAAATTGATGAAATCGACCCCAAACACTCACATGGGATCTTCCAATTCGTAGAACAGCTGTCCGCGCGGCTCCTGGATGTAGATGCGGACGTGCGGCTGCTGCATGTAACCCATGCTGCAAAGGGAGAGAGATTGCATAGTGAGGATGCAATGAGCAAATTAAAGAACAAATATGTATAATGGAACAAGAAATTAGTTATGGCGTAAAAAAGAAAAGTTATTTGTCGGTAAAGAAATGATTTTTAATCGACTCACCTCAGATTAAAAATGCGACAGAAGGCCGCCTGCACTTGTCGCATGGTTCCGTTTGACCTGTAGAAGATCGATATTACATAGCGAAGATGCAATGATCTGGTTCCCATTGATTCAAATTGTTGTTCGCTCCATGTCAAAAAAAGATTTCTGGCATTGACTATGCGATGCATCATTATCAAAACTTTGTGCATTGCCTAACGATGTCGCAACACGTACCTCATCATTGCGCTGCAGAAAGACGACGTTGACGTCGTTGAGATAACTGCGATCGTCGGAGAAAGCATCCTGGAATGGGGTAGATTACATCATAACTAGGTAATCGCAGGCAATAGATTCTTCTAATTCCTAAAGAAATTGCGTACTGCCTGGGGCAAACTCTCTTCGCTTTTACCGTTTATTTGTAAATTTATCATAGACATGTAATTTCTTTCTACTTTAAATCTTGCATTGCGTCTCGCGTGTGCATCTAAATAACAGATCAACAATCTTTAGCCGATATTCTTCTCGGATAGCTAAATACATCTCGTATCAGCGATAAGCAGAGCATCAGCGATAAGCAGAGTATCAGCGATAAGCAGATCTCGTATCAGCGATAAGCAGAGGATGATAATGGATAAGATAATAATAAATCAATACCTTGGCAGTCGGCGCGTACTCATTGTGCGAACTCGGAGGGGCCGTTTCTGCAATTTATTTAGTTTTACAAAATTGTAAATGGGAGAGCACGGAAAATAAGGGGGACAGTAGTACGAGGCAGAGAAAAAAAAGAAATTATGAAGAAACGCAGCAGGAATAAATACGCAACGTGTAATCTCATCTGAGCACTATTGCCAGACATGATAAATAATTGAACTGAGTGGGATAAATAATTGAACTGAGTCTCGTAAAGTGGGTAATTCAAGCTGATATGAACTCAGAATATTAGCACTTGCTAAAATCACGCTCTATAGTGAACATTCTGAGAAAAAAAATTTCGCGAAAAAAATGTATGAAGCCGGGTCATGGTTCAAAAATTCGAAATCGATATTTTCATATGGGTTGAACTTGAACGACTCCTATTGCTGCAGATAGTTTTTATACATTGTACTGAATACTACGGCAGAATGGGAATCGCAGACCAGGTCAAAAAATTTTTGAAATTTTGGACCATGAGTTCATGGATTTTTCAAAAAAAAACTTTTTTTCAAATTTGATATATTTTCATAATATTTTATCATAAGATGCACCCTGATGAGTGCGCAATATATCTCTTATATCCCGTCGTGAAAGTTCTCCGTACATTCACAGTGCTTTTTTTACCCATTCGGCGATTTTTTTCTCCTATTGACCTATCAGCGATTTGTCTGTAATTGTTACCATATATGCAGATTTACATGGGCTACATTACATGATTGATAGCTAGTGTAAGAGATACCTTGTTCTAGAGAAACCCGTCAAGTGCTATCAATTTTCGATATATGGAAAAAAAAATGCGTTTCTGGGTCAGCAGGAGTATGTAAACATACTGCCCACATAATATTAGACTTAGATTGATTTACTGGAAAAATATAAAAAACAAAATTTTTTCGAGTTTGAACACTACTCGAGCCGGGTTTGAGCCTCAGGGCACAAATTCGATTACTTTTGAAAATAGGGTCATGGGATGGCTCCCATGGTATGAGTATGATGGGCCAAATCGAAAGTCCTGGCGCGAATGTCCGAAGTGCTCGAGTCTTACCGAGCTGGTCTCTTAAAGAAAGACAAGGGTGCTAATTGAGAAAAATGTAGATCTCGTCTCGCGCTACAGTTTGGAAAAAAATATTGAGGGAAACATATATTTTGAACTGACCGAGATATGACTCTTCAAAGTGGTAGATCAAAAAATCGATAATATGCAAATGTCGAAAAATGAAGTTCATAAAAAAATTTCTCATATTTCCTTTCATCGCTATACTCAGTTACATTGAAATGGGTGACCTAAATTTGTTTTTGCTACCAGTGTTCCTACGCCGTCTCAGAATATCTTTTATAAGACATTAAGTCTTAAATAAAAGACTTTTTAGAGGGTTATGGGCCTCATATAAGACTTTTTTTGTTTCTGTGTGAGAAAATGATGAGCGACTCACTCAATCTTCTACAAATAATCTTTCCAGTCAGCATGATTCCTTCAGAATTCCACTTTCCCTCCTCGGTACACGTGGCTGTCCCTTTGCCGACGTATCCGCCTTCCGAGCTGAACCACACACAGTGAAAAAAAGTATTTTATGAGGCCCCTAATTCCTTTAAAAGTCTTATATTAAAGAACAAAAAATCTTATATGTATGTTATATAATAATTAATTATAAGACTTATATATAAGACTTTTGAAGGGTTTTTTTCTGTGTGAATAGACAAACAAAATGTGAACAATTCATTGTAAATCCGGAAAAGGGGAAATGTCGCTTGTTCAAGTCCGCTTACAATAATTCGAAACCGGCTGGGCACTCCAATAAATATCCAGGCCATCGGTCCTCATCTAAAGATTATATATTACTTAGAATAATGAAAATAGTAATTTTTTATGTAAATTGATTTTCGAATTATTATAGAAAATTACATAGTTGTTGTGTAGAACATAGTCAAGTTGGTTGTCGAACGAAAACTTTTCATAAGGTGGGCGCACTGAAAATAAATATAATACATGAGGATTCTTCATTCTGTGCATCTTGACGAGCCGTTGACAGTCATCCCAAACCAGTTTGAGAAATCCTTGCCAATCGCTTGGGCTACCCGACAAGTATCGCCCATCTAGTACGACTTCAAGCAATGACCCGGATCGACCACATCTAATTCAGCTGCCAATTTTTCCCAGTCAACACGACTACGACGTGAGTTTCCAGCTCGGTTGATACATGCTAATCAGGTCGTCACTGGTTGCTGGACGATCTACTTCAACTCTCAAAGTCTATCATCCAAGATCGATTCATTTGACCCAATAAGCAATGCGTTATGCATTCCCTTGGCCCTATTGCACTAAATTCAAAGGTCCAGCTCCGAATGATATCTTCTGCGGGCTTCGTTAATATGGTCCACTTGTCAACAGTGAAATAATTTTTTTAATGTCAGATCCTTAGCAATGCGACACGGCTTTGCCCTCAGGGTGCGTACAAATGGTCATCTTTTCCTAATTAATTTTTTACCTTTATCTGGACTCACATCCTTGCAGACAACATTGTGGTCTTTCGGCAGATTCTGAGCAAGGAGGCCGTTTTGGAAGGAGATGGAACAATTAAAATTGCAGTCCTGTCAAATCCCACCTTGTCTTCTGCCGCAGAAACTCCCAAAAGCAGGACTACCGCTATTAGCTACGGCATTCCAGCTCGGGTGAACTCATTATTCGTAATTTGAATTGTTCTAAATAATTGTTAAATTAGTGTTTAAGTTTTTTTTAAATAGTACATCAAGGGATCGCGGATGAGGGATCTGGCTGGACTGCATCAACTTACCATCTTCAGAATAAAACATATTTAGTAGTTTATCATACCTCTTCTTTGAAGCTTGATCCATAATTGTATTTTATTTTCCAGTGTGTTATTTCGCAAACTAGTTCCGTTACTAGTATATATTTCCTGCCTGGGTTAGGCCGTACACTGAAACGACCATGAATAGCTTTCGTCTATAAATATCATACATTCGCTGATATTTAATTGCTTATCAATATATATTGAAATGAATATGAAGGCAGCATTATGCCGCTCTAATTGATGATTACTTATGGGGGACAACTCTGGTCTTATTGAAGAAGGCCTATCGAGCGCAGTGAATGAATTGATTTTGCGCAACATCTTTTCCTAACAGGGTTGTAATTAAAAGGATCAGGCAGAAAAAATAAGTGATTCTCAGATAAAAGAAAATCATGTTGCTCAAAGAATGATAAAAACCGCAAATTTGTGCTATTTAAAAGAATAGTCACGACTTTTCAAAGTTTCGCCTTTTATACACTGCAGGTAATTGTTGCAAATACACCACAGATTTTGTTCTTTGTGAGTATGTTCCCATCGAGATAAGCAGACGGAGGAAAAATCAAAAAGTCTCAAAACTTTTGGATAATATTAAAGGTTCACTTACTACAGATTACTTGAGCAGTCGGGATGTGTCAGGCCTATATATGTTGAGCTATAAAAATCAATATGATGCTTTTTTTTAAATCGAGCAAATGCGGATAGTCAAAAAACAGGTCCACACTCAAAAAAGGTTACTTTCCTAAAAGTCTGGGATTTGAGTTTATCGAGGGTGCCGATGACGATATACATGCGCATTTTCCCTATGGGACTTCCGATGGCTCCAGATATCGCCACGTCGCGTGTAAGAGCGAGAGAGCGAGCGCGGAGACATCGGGGAAGTGAAGAGAAAACATTACTTCAAAGAAAAATTTACTAAGCAGGCGATCGCCATCAAATTATGCACCGTACATTACAAGAGCAAATGTTTTTGCATTATTTAAGAGAGAAAAAATCGGGAAAACGTGATTTCGACGCGGTGCGTCTGCGCCAACGGGCATTCCAAAAAGAGATAAATATGCGTTTCGTCTCATCATCAGCGCCCTCGATAAACGTCACAGAGTTTTACTAAATTGAAACTTTTCACTTTATTCTTACGAGATCTTCCTTATATGAGGCTTGTTCGCCTAAGAATCAATAAGAATGATGAACACTAATAATGAAATGTTTGTTCAGGGGGCTCTATAATGTGACGTTAAAATCACAAAAAAAATCGAAAGAAAAATTTTCCTGTTAAAAAAACCCAAATCCGTGATCGAGATAAGAATTTGAATTCCCGCCACTTTTCGTTTTCGATAATATCACGGCTCCCATTGAAGGTAGACAATTTGGAGAGCATTGTTTACACATAGTTCTGCACATACTGTGAAAATTTGGTATGTCTACCTTCAATGGGAGCCGAGATATCATCGAAAAACGGAAAGTGCGGGAATTCAAATTCTTATCTCGATCACGGATTTGGGCCGGATTTTTTTAACAGTCAAATTTCGATCTTTCGTATTTTTTGGTGATTTTTAACGTCACATTATCTGTCAGAACTTGGCCAAGTTTTCGGCCATCTTTTTTCGTCAGTTTTTGACTTAATCTTAATTTCTTTGGGGGAAAAAAAACGGTGAGTGGCGTGACTTATGGTTTGATTAAGCACGATGAGAAAGTAACAATGCCAAAGAAATGAACATAAAACGTAATGTTAGCGACTAGCAAACCATTGCAAAGAAATTAAGATTAAGTCAAAAACTGACGAAAACAGATGGAAGAAAACTTGGCCAAGTTCTAACAGATTATACAGCCCAGAATTAAGACACGGACGTTTTCGAGGGTGCCGATCATCATGGCGACTATCATTATAAATTAAACTACTATAACTACAGTAACTACTTTATTTGAGGCCGAATCGACTAGTCACGCCACTCACCGTTTCACATGCAATGTGGATTCTAGGTATGATTAAGGTTGCTGACAACTATTCTGCATTGAAGTCGACGAGATATTGCTTCTATTAATTTTCAAAACTATTTTCTTCGAATACCGTCAGTTAGCATCGTGCTTTTCATAGATAGGAAGAAGCGCCTCCTTCTTACAAGGGAGACCTGCATTGCTCTTCATGAAGAGCCGCCTCTCTTCATGAAGAGTGAGGGTGGAAACATGGCTTAACGATGACCATTTTTGATCAATTTTTTATCCATTTGATTGAAAATATTGATAATACATTAACTGTATTTCCTGCTCACCCACTGTCGATATCGAAGAGCCAGAAGCTAAGGTGTTTTTGCCAATCTTTTTTTTGCTGGTTCCCCTATTCTCTGCCCCAACAGATGTCATTTCAATTACTAATAGCCTACTAAATAGATAATCTAAATAGATAACGTGAATATTGGAGTAAGCGTAAGAGCAAATATGTGACCAATTTGGGGAAGTGTCCAGGAACGTTTATGGAAGAGAAATTAAAGCATGTTTTATTCGAAAATGTGTTTCCCACTTTCCCTTATTATATTCGACACTCAGCTTGGATTTTAGACAAAGCAAATGTTGCTGTTGGCAATATATTCTTATTTATTCAATTTATTAGACACCGCAATTCATGAGACCGGCTCTGACGAGAGGTGTGACAGTACGGATTTCAGAAAGCGACAAAAAGAACACCTGATAGTGTTGTTTTTGTTATAAACATATACAATAGTACAATGGAAATAGATATTCATTTCAAGAAACATTTACCTAATGATTCGACGGCGAATTTCTTAGGATTCATCAGTTGGACGTTTCGCTCTCCGTCCATAAAGCGACCAAAGAAACCCCTATGTATTTATTTATTAGTAAAAAGGTCAAGTAGTATCAAGAGAGTCTTTTCGGGGGGGGGGGGGTGACATTCCGGCAACGGCATTTCGGCAACCGACATTTCGGCAACCGACATTCCGGCAACCGACATTTCGGCAACGTGTCATAACTCAGTCGGGAGTAATCCAAGAAACTTCAGAGTGGTACTATTGTAATCAGCCACAGTTAATTGAGATTTCATCATAGGGAATGGTGACCTCTCTAGTCGCTCTCTAGTCACCCCACCGTCTCTCAATTCCACACGCTCTCTCGCCTCTCCCTTCCCATCTGATCGGCCAGCCTGCAACTTCCGCCGGCCATAGAGATGTGATCAAGGAACAGAAGAGAAACGACGATCTCGAGCAGAGAGTGCAGACACTCACAGGTCAGATTTCTGCCCTCTCCCTTCCTCCTTCTATTCCCCGTATCGCCCCTCAGTCGACCCCTCCCTCCGATTCCGATGTAGTCATGGTTGAGCCTTCTTCCTCCACTCCCGTTCCCACTCAGACCCTTCCTACCCAGACCATCATCACCCCCGGTACCGTAATCTCTGATCCGCCTACCGTACCGCTTGATCAATCGATAGACCCAGAGGACAAGAAGGATGTGGAGAGATCATTGGTCTTCGCTCGTCTCCCCCTCTCTGGCAGCCCCGAGGGCCACCAGCAGGTCTTCGACGACTACAACATGGTCGTACGAATTGTGAGTGCATTGGGATGTCCGTTCCTCCCCCTGGCAGTCTACCGTATGCCAATTGGACAGACTGATGCCTTTTTCTCCCGCCTCACAAAGGTCCTGTGTCCCACTCGCAAGCACTGTCAGATGATACTCAAATTTGCTCATCGCATCAAGGCCTTCCCCGAGTTCCGCGATGTGTTCATACGTGCATCGATCGCCAAACCAGAGGACCGTCGTCCCACTCCCGCTGTCTCTCGTCATTCTCGCCCTTCCAATCCCCCCGCCAGACAGAGACGGGATTCCACCTACTCTGGCTACACTGAGCGCACCCGCTCCCGCCCCCAGAACGCTCGCCCGAACCAGGGAACCAAGCGCCCCAATTCCTATGGTAATCGCGACTATCCACAGTATCCGTCCCTTCTCTCGCAGTCGATCCCTCCTCCCCATACCCCGTATTCCCATCCCCCTCAGCCATTCCCCCTCAGTCATTCGCTCCTCAGTCATTCCCCCACTACAACTACGGTAAACCATTCATGTCGTTCTGCTCACAGTACGGGGATCCGCCCAATATGGGAATGCAGGGAAACTGGCAGTGAGTCACCGGTCCTCTAATCACTCAGACAAAAACTCTCTCAAATTATCCGCATATTTAGCCAATTGCCGCTCTGTTCGGAACAACCTACCGTATCTCTCTCAGACCCTCTCACAGAAACATAGCATCATTTGCCTCACGGAAACTTGGCTGACTTCAACTTTTCCAAACTCGCTGCTTCTTGATTCGCGATGAACAGTTTTATAGCGCTTTCCGTAGAGACCGAAATTCACGTGGAGGCGGCGTTGCTATAATAGTTCACTCATCGATTAGCGCTATTCAGATCTCAGACGAAACTGTCGCTGGCTCGCATGAACTCCTAGCTGTAGACTTAGATATCAATGGTGACCTGCTAAGAATCGTGTGTATCTACCGAAACCCAAAAGCCACTGCTATGCAGACCAACTCGCTAGCGAAGTCTATTACTGATCTTTGCTCTTGCCCCCAGCCTACAGTAATCATTGGTGATTTCAACCTTCCTGATATCGATTGGTCACTCTACCCCTTCCACAAACGTGCAGAATCACCCCCGCAGCCCAATCCATTCTTGACCTCTGCGAGTCCATCAAACTCGCGCAATTAGTGAAAGATACCACCAGGAAAGAAAATATTCTCGATCTTGTACTTTGTAATAGCCCGGGGCTAGTAAACCGGACAGAAGTAGGTCCTCCATTCGGTATTTCCGACCACCACACAGTCACTTTCCAGTTATCGCTCTCGCATTCAGTCCCTGCTTACACTTTGAGAAGGGATTATAAAAAGTGCGATTACGCGATTATAAATTGCCAGTTAGCAAATATTGATTGGGCTCTCGCTTTCTCGACACTTAGGCACGTAGATGATATGTATGAGCTACTCATGAAAGTCATTCAGAAAACCATCGACATTCATGTTCCATGGGTTAGAGTAAACATCACTCATGGGAAAGTACCTCCGCACATAGAGAGACTGATTAGCAAGCGCTTCCTAGCATGGCAGGAATCAATTAGATTAGGAGACCCCGCCGCAACTAGAAAATTCGAAAAACTCAATAGAAAATTCCGAAAATCACTGATAAACTATCATAGAGCAATAAAGAAGAGTATGATTGAAAGTGAAGATCGGAACAAGTTCTTCCGTTTCATGAAACGCTGTTCTAACAAACAAAGAGGCGTAGAAGGTCTGAAAAGAAATGACGGATCGTTAGTGATGGACGATATTGGCAAGGCGAACTTACTAGCTGAGACATTCGCCAGTGCTTTCACCACCGACAATGGTAATAGCCCTCCTACCAGCACCCTCCCCAACTTTGGAAACTATCAGGAACCATCATTTCTGAGACATGAAATATGTTCGCTTATCGAACGATGGAAGCGATCTTCCTGTAGGACACCAGAAAATATCGACCTCAGCTACATCAAAAAGATAGCTGTGCCCATTTCTGAACCTCTTGAATTCATTTTTCGCCACTCATACGAAACAGGTGTAGTCCCTTCCCAATGGAGACACTCAATTGCAACGCCAGTCAAGAAATCCCCTCCCTTCTCCGACCAATCTCGATTACGTCTCTATTCTTCCGAGTCTTTGAGCGCCTCCTGTGCCAGCCCATCATTGAGCATTGCGAAAATTTAGATATCTTCCCTGACGAACAGTATGGTTTCCGAAAGAAACGCTCTCGTGAGCTTCAAATATTAGACGCGCTTGGACATCTTCCATTAGTGCTGGTCAACCTGTCGATGTCATCTATTTTGACTTTGCAAAGGCCTTTGATAGAGTATCTCACCCCAAGTTAAAACACAAACTAGGCACCATTGGCCTATCCACTAAAACTGTTGACTGGATTTCGAGCTATCTGGCAAACAGAACATTCCAAGTAAGAGTTCGTGAAAAACTAACCATCTCTCTTCCCGTCACGAGTGGAGTTCCACAAGGTTCCGTGCTAGGCCCTCTCTTGTTTCTTATTTTCACATCTGAGATCCCTTCACTAGTTCAGAAAAATGATGTCATAGCTCGAATGTACGCCGACGATATCAAAATATATCGTGCATTTAAGAAATCAGACTCTCTCCCCACCTCTCTCCAGAGCTCAATCGATGCCATAGTTAGTTGGTCTGAACAGTGGCAACTCCCCTTGGCTGCGCACAAGTGAAATTCATTACACTTAGGTAGAGCAAATTCTAAGAAGAAATACAAAATAGGAAGTAATGAATTAGAACAGAAATTAGAAGTCAAGTATCTAGGTTTCTTAGTAGGGCAGGCCCTTACTTTCTCCAGTCATTGCACGGCCGTTTCTCAGAAGAGTATTACTGCCTGCCACATTATACTAAGAGCATTACGCACCAAAAACGTTGAAATGCTCTTAAAAGGTTACACGATCTATATTAGACCAATCCTAGAAAGTGCCTCTATGGTCTTCAATCCCTATCAAAAACAAGATCAAGCGGTTCTCGAAAAAGTCCAGAACTATTTCACTAGACGGTTGTTCATGCGTTGCCATAATTTCACATGGCAGACAGTGCCCAGTGAAACTATTCGAAACATGCAGTTAAGGCTAGATTTCATTTTCGCAGAGAGGAAATAGACTTGAAGACAGCCAGTAATCTTCTGAGAGGCAAATACAAAATCTCTAAAAAGAGACCATATCATTTTTGCTACTATTTCACTAGAAATGGAATGAATTTCACAAATTGCGTCTCAGCATCAAACTACAGGTAGCACAGTTTCTTCCCTAGAGCGGCAAGGCTTTTCGTAAATTCCGGTAATTCGACCAGTTTCGCTGAGTGACCAACCATTCCCCCGATGTACGAGTTTGCTTACAAAATTGCATCACAAATGTTATTGTTTCTTAATTGTAACCGCGTTTTTTCCATGTGAATTCGCATAAATATATATATAAATATAATATTCATTGGCATGACGACTTACGGTGTTTAGCGGCTCAACTTGCAACATTTTGGGTTATGAGCAAAAGAACTGCAATGGACGGGGACCGAACCAGCGACATACGCGCACCATGCAATCATTCTACCAATGAGCCAAGAAGGCACTGGTGGAGGGCTCTGACATTTGCTCCATGATCAGATAGGATCTCTTCATTCTCTCATTATGCACGCAAACTCCGCCCATCGCTAGAGACTGCCCACATTCTGACCCTCAACCTTTTTGGTTTTCGAGCTTTAGCGCGGCTCAGAGACAAGATATCGACAAACGTCAAAGAGTATGATGTTTGTGAGACCTCAGCGGTTCATCTGAACACACTTTCTACCACTTGACATGAAATTGACAGGTCACGTTGCGGCCCCTACATATGTTCACTTATTCTTACCAAACAATTTGCAGTTCTCGTATGTTCATGCACCCTTCGCGGGGTTCATCAAATAAAGAACATATTGTTCAGACTCACCATCATAAGCAATCTCTCGTATTTCTTCCGTAACTCGCCTATATCCGATTTCACCTCAGCATTCTGAAAAAAGTTAATATTAAGTTTTTAAAAAAATCAATTATTACATTTTCAGCAAAGAATATTCCACACCTCGATCCGTAGTAGTACCATCTCCTCAATCATTGGTTTAGTTGCTTTCTCTACCTGCGAATGTTTTGAGTTTAAAAAAATCCTCAGCTAATCTTTACGTTGTTCACTTAGTCGACTCTACGCGGAAATAGCTCTCGTAATTATTGGAATTTCGTCAGAGTAAATAAAATCTATTAGTTATCCATTACCCCCTCGCCATCCACTACACATACATCCACGCACAAAAGGAATACACAACAAAAGCACCTCAATCAAAGATTTAGGGCATACAACTCATTTGGATACCGTTTCATACACTATTCCTTATCAACAAACTATTCCTTATCAAGGGTGAAGTTCGCTCGTCCCTCTGTTTCGTTTTCTTTGGAATTGAGTAGAGCATGCTATCCGGAATGCGCATTTCGCATTTTCGTCTATATATATATATATTTAGCAGTACTCTATATCTTCAGTGTTCAATGTTTATCGTCGAAGATTGACCAAAGAGTGTCCCCCCTAAAACCGTGTTCCTAGAAGTCGCTGATGTGAGGATACATATGCGTCGGAATCTTGTGGTCTCAGGAATGAAATTCAAGCGGAGGTTCGATTCGTGCATTCGAAGGTCATGAGATACAACGGATCATGGAGTCTTAGCATCACTCACCGGGCAATCCGCAGTGCAGCGGTAGATTCCCTCTTCTGCCCACGCCATCATCGTCATTTTCGAGCCATGAACTCCCACAATGGTTGTTAGAATACCCTGGTACGCGCCAATGCTGAAATCATCATCACTCGTTTCTCATGCCAACTTGCGACATAATAATGCACGCCTCATATATTCAAGATAGTCCACTCTCTACTCTCCTGAATACACACACTATTCCGCCATTTCTCTAAGAGAGTTGAATTCTCTAGATTTTAACAAGTTAGAGAGTTCGTGCTCTGTGTACAGAGCATACATAATGTAGTGTGCGGACTTGCCTGAGCTTGTAAGCGTGTATCTCCATTGTCGCCGTGTTCAGTACTGACAGTTGGTTGCGGTGAGACACGAAGTAGATCAACGGCGATTCGTCGTTGGCGTAGACTCCCATTGCATGCTAAAAAAGCAAGTCCACATGAGATCTTACGACCAGTAAACACACTGAATACAAAGTGAGCAAGGCCAATTACCGGCAACTGGGAACGTCACTAATTTCTAGTATCTTTCTCGTATCTGTAAGTGAACATGTTCACTCTGCGTCCGAGCGCATGTGATTTTCTCTCTCCAAATAATACCGGTGACGTAAGTGCAATGATGTTCTGAGGAATTACTCGAGCCGACACTTCCCGAGCAGCTTTAATGTAGATCAGCTTTCGTCTGAGCACATATCATATTTTGCATACAACCAGTTGGGTTACCTGTGAATACACGCCAGCAGGTATCCACTCAAGTCCATGTTTGGGTTGGTTTCAATCCCATCAACCGGGTTGTCGATCGCTCGATACACGATCTTCCGTCCATTTCTCATTCTATTCAACAGCAAAAATCGCGGTTGGTGCCCCTCTCCCTGCGAAGGCAAATGCGTTATTGTAACACAAATGGTGACGCAAATTCCGTTACCATCTCCAGGTCTCGGATAAAGTCTTGTACTGAGCTCGGCGCACGAAATGTCGCTTTATAAATCTGCAATGCGTGAACATTAACGTGATTATACAATATTTGAAACCTTGATAAATTCGTGAGCAAGTATATTTCATTTCCATGACATTCAGTATGCGTGATTTCACCATCCCATGACCTATTAGCTGTCGTAGTTGTACCCCTAAAATGCGATCTTTTCGAAGGTGAACGAAAACAAATCCTCACTTTGCGGAGGCAGTTATCGAGGTAATATCTCCATAATTCACAGAGAAAAATGTGCCTGAAATGTTATGATATTCCCCCATAGAAGTCTGCTTATGTATACTCTTCGCCACGTTCTTTGTCGCACTAACATGACACTCTCATGCTATCGTACGCCAATAAAACTCTTAACAAAGGTGTGGCACAGTATCGCACTGTGTGGCACTTTTTTGGCACATTCTGATGTTCACCTCAAAATAAGCTAATTTTGCGATATATCTTGTTGCGAACCGTTTCCTAAAAAGGAAGAGCCAATCGAGTTATAAAATGATTTAAAAACAATTCAAAAATGCCAACACTGGGCTTCCTCAGTTTCATCAGGGAAGGCCGGTAATCTTCCACTTTGGTGATATCTCTCGTCTATGGTTAAAGGAATTACCATTTTGTCATTTGGAACGTTCGTATCGTTTATATTTATACTTACCGTCAGAAGTCTGGAAGCCATTCTCGAATCGGCTATCATACCTTTCTTCGCGAACAAATTCGCTTGTTTCCATTACTGGAAAAAAACAACAATATTTCGCGCACGCAATTAAATTAGTTTACAAGTAATTGCATTAAAACATAGGTTATAATTCATTTAGTATTACTGGCCTAGACGACCCCGCCCTCTTGGTATGAAATGATCTCCCACCTACCCTCAGAACGAGATATAATTTGATTCGGAGTGGACGGTCTCGACTAGAGCAGTGGCAAGAAATGCACCATTACAAATACGAATAACGATGATCAGGCAGCGAAACATTTTGAAGAGTGCAAACGAATTAACGCAAATCAACCAGACGTATCTGTATCTGTATTGGATCATTCGCTTCTACGAACACCTAAGATTGTTTAGCATGAAACAGATAAAAATCGAATAATGAAAAGACCTACTTATCATAAGTGTTCACAGAGTGCTACACTATTCATCTTTGAGAGATGCACACCTTTCGAAAGTGCCGTGTTTCAAAAGGGGCTGCGCTAGCTTGGGAAAAGTAAGATAAGATAAGATAAGATATTTATTCCACACAAAGGGGAAATTGTGGGTGAATGGGGGTGAAAAGTGAAGTGCTCTTTAACGAGCCATCTTGTGTCGGGGGGAAGGCGTGATTTGGATAGAGCGGCTCGATACAGCGAGATCAACAGCAAAATATAAACAGATGATAACATGCAACATGCAATAGCAGCGAATGGATTAAATGCCCAGTTAACATAAGTAGGGGCCACAACGTGGTCAGCGGAATTGACTGACTGGGGTAGAATGTAGTGTCAAAATGTACCTACATGTCTGATTAAGACAATTTTTTTGGATTTGGGTGGATATCTCATCTCTGAGCCCAGTTATGCCTCCAAAACCGCGCGCGCTACCACCGTTGTGAGAGGGAGAGAAGACGCGACGAGAGGGGGGAGAGGCGGAGCTTATACCCACATCTTTCTAGGGGCATAGCGCGCTTAATTGGAGATATTTTATGGTATGCCAGAAAATAAGTAGTTTATGAAGGTATGGAGAGTACGATGGCGTAGCAATTTGGAGGATTGCACGTGTCAAAGCGCGGCGGGGAGTACAGGAGCATAGCGCACAATTGCAGAGAATAAGCATCTGCTCGCATAGCGCAGTGGGTTAAGCGTTTGCTTTGTGAACGGGATCTCGCAGGTTCAATTCCCTTTTGTGAAAACCATAGCTATTTACAGTAAAACGGAATGTTGACACTCTCGTAGTCTTAAAACCCCCGTTTTCACGCACTATTTTTGCAAACGAAAGCACAATTCGAATTTAGATGTTATCCTTGTTTTTTCTCACCAGATTTTATTTTTAGGACGATAACACTATAATGACAGTCAGCCGAGCATGCTACCATAGCTATAACTACATGATTAGGGGTATTCGAAAATGTTTTCCCTCTTTTTGAACCTCTTCAAGACGTCCCACCACCATGGGCCTGGGCTCGAACGATAGAGCTTTTCAAAAGCTACAAGATAAGCCCAAGCACGTCTCATAGCGTTTAGAATTCAGCTTGTGCTTCACCCCGCTCGACTATTCGCGATTGAGGGCCCGGTGGATTTGGGCGGAGACTGTGGGGGCTAACCATAAGGACGCTATTGTACTCCGACGCTTACCGATACTGTAAGTGAGTCTTCATTGCTGTCAAGTCATTGTATTTAGCCCAATGGGAAATGATACATTGCTAGTTGTAATTGAACAGCAAAAGAATTCACAGGGAGAAAAAAAACTTCAAAAAACGGCTCTGTACCAGTTGAGGGGGTTTTTGAAAGTTGAGGGGGTCTAAAATATTTGAGGGGGGCTTAAATATTTGAGGGGGGGTTAAAATATTTGAGGGGGCCTAAAAAATTTGAGGGGGCTTAAAATATTTGAGGGGGTCAAAGATTTTTTAAAATCCAAATGTAATCTCCCAAAAAGTTGAGGGGGCTTAAAAAATTTGAGGCGGATTATGATGCTGATCATCTTATTTTCCATATTCTTGTTTATTTTTCACTGTATGTATATTCAAATTATAATCTAGAATTTCTTACCTCCTGTACCCGGGTACAACAGGTACACGTCCAGATACAAAACACAAACACCCCAAGATCCCTTTGTGTATCAATGAATGCTAATAGCACGTGATGTTACACGCCTTGAGAAATGTTGAAATCCATTTATTATCGTTCTAGTTATTGATAAAATTCAAAATAGATCTAGGAGGTAAAATACAATATTTATCAGTGTCGCTTTAGGGGCGCTGATCAAGATGGGGTTTCGTATTGGTTTCAGACGTGGTCGATGATCTTCTTTAGAACTTTTTGAAGGGCGTAGATGGAGTCATTTGCTTGAACGGCGCAGAACATTGTTCCTGCAATGGCTTAATAATAATCAATAATAATGAGCAATAGCTAATTTATTCACTCACAAACACCGATGCGACTTTTCTGCGGTAGGTTTTAACACGGTCCTGCCCCACAACCAGCCCCACAACAAACACTCGCCCCTATCCAAAAACCAACCTACCGACCCACACATTGGACTTTCAGCCGAGGTACTAAATCCCAAAAAAGACCTCAACAGGTGACCTGTTAGATCTCCGCTGGAAATGACCGAGAGAGTGTGTGGAAAAGAGAGGGCGCATGTGTGAGAGAGAAGACGAGCTCACTTGCTGGTCCAACAAGAGAGATCGAGGGGATAGGGGAGAGATAAGGAGGGAAGAGCGTCACTTGTTGGGAAGCACCACAAACAAGAAGAGGTGCAATAGGTATATCTTTCTCTGACTCTCTCACCTTCCCTCTCTCGCCTGCAAGTCACTTGTCGGTACTTCCGCGAGGACTCTCTGCCTCTCTCTCTTTCTCTCACTCTCTAGTCGTCTCTGACCGACAAGTGAATTGTCTTATTGAGGGGATTTATTACCACGGCATATAATTATTTAAAATAGTTCCCGCCCGGGTACGCGTTCGTGGCCTGGTAAGCTTACTAGTGCCTGTATCGCGTATGCGTCCAAGCCAAAACGCGATTTCTCCCGAATAAATAATTAATACAATATTATAATCACCACTTTCACGGAGAAACTCACCATCGTCGGTCATACGAGGACTGAATGCCAATTCGGAATGTTTCGCGAGGCGTGAAATGTATGGTCTCCATAGGTGAAATATACGCGTATTCTGTTATTAAAAGTGTTTGAATGTAGACGAGCTGACTCCTGAAATGATTCTAGACTTGGCTACCGAGCGGCCACTTTAAAAGTCTGAACATTTCGGGTCGAGTCTCTTAGAACAATTTCAATAGTATCATATCAGTATTAATTATTTCTAAAATGGTACTTCTCCCAAATATTAGATAACGTGGACGGATCACCACACGACAAGAAAATAAACAAGACACGACGGAATACTGTAAGATTTAACATAACCGCACGAAATTAAGGAAGAAAATATATTCAGAATAATCTAGAATGAAATATCAGCGAATGGAGTGAACACCCTCTCAACAAAAAGACGCTATCACATTCCAACGCTAACCGATACTGTAAGTGAGTCTTTATTGCAGAGAGGTCATGGCAATGTTTCCAGTAAGCAAACGAGAAAACGCCAGACAGATAGAACGGTGAACGAATCCACAGGGAAAATCGTATAACTGGATTAAACAGTTACAAGAATGGGTTTTTTTTAGGATTTTTCGGAATATGTTTCTCTTTAAGCGCGATATGAGCAGAAAAACATTAAGTAACTTGCAGTAATGATCCTCAATATAAACTGTAATTAAATTATAAATTAGGCATGGTCTTTTGAGTGAGGCAATCATTGCATTGTGCATTGATGCACTAGCAGACGGAGGGTGCCTCCTAGCAGGTTCCACTTAACATTCAATGTATTGTTTTTAAGTTGCTGCCTATTTATCTATTCTCTTTGCATTCTAAAAAAAAGAGGGGTTGCTATAGGATTGATACAATGTTCTCAATAACGTCATACTATTCACATATACCCACGCTGATATATATCCTATGGGCTAAGATTCAGCCAGAAAACCACACGCGCTTCTTACAAAGGACGGTTGATAGGTGGTCACTAGGGTGGCTAATATCAGTGCAGTACTGCAGTGCACTTGAGTCTCTCGTGCACTGCAGTACTTGATTTTGAAGAAACCAAATGTAAAAAAGACACCCGGAAAAAGCGAGAGTGATATACTGAAATGCACTGTGCACTGCAGTACACGCTCTCCCACAACGCGTCATGTACTAGCAGCACACAGTGCACAGTGCATTTCAGTACATCAGTCCTCGCTTTTTCGAGTGTATCGATATACCGGGCACAACTCAGTGCACGTACTGAGAATGCACTGTGTATCGAAACTGCACTGATATTAGCCACCCTAGTGGTCACGATCTCGTGAGGGCCGAGTTTGTGTCTCACGGGAGAATCTGAAATGATGTTTCTGAAGTCATGTCGAATGTGACTGCCGACGACTGTTGGCATCTTGGTCCAGTGGTAGAATGATTGCATTTCACGCTGACGCCGTTTATTCGGTTCTTAGCATTTGCTATTCTTTTGCTCACCCGCCACAGTATTACAAGTTGAACCAATTAACACAGTAGTGCCAAAAAATATTTACGGACTAGACATAATCTGTGAAAAAACGCAATTTAGCGCGGCAAATAAATCTGATTACATTTTCTCTAAATGGATTCCACGAGCTTCGAGTAGCGCGGCACCCTCACGAGATCCGTAAACTCCAGTTCTTGTTATTAATCGCTTTCTTCAGCTGTTGAGATGGCTCTGTTCTGGTTAAGAGGTCCCATGGAAATTAAGAGGTCCTATAGAAAATAAGAGGTCCCATGACGATTAAGAGGTCCCATGGAAAATAAGAGATCCCATGAAAATTGAGAGGTTCCATCAAACATAAGAGGTCCCATAAAAAATAAGAGGAACATGGGATAAATTTCACTAACGCTAGTTCCACTTCAAACTACCGACATCATAGTTTTCTTCCCCAGAGCGGCAAGGCTATTAGTGAAGTCCACAGAATTGATCAGTTTCTCTGAGTTACTCGTTATTAGATTGTCATTGTCTTCCAACTGAATTCGTTTTTTAATCTAACTAAATTTTGTACCGCGTTTCTTGTGATCGCATAAATATATATATAGGTTCCATCTCCACTGCTTATCGAACGCCTTTATTCTGTATTTGATAGTAGTGTCATATGCTTGCAGCATTAACTTTAGCTTCAGCTAATTCAACAACAAATGCATGTAACAAATGCGCGCCCATGTCTTGTCTTGAAATTATGCAGATCAGTGCTTCAGGATGAGATAGCCAGTCGCCACGGGCTGGATGATTTTATGAAACTAGTGATGCCAGAAATCATTGATGACAGTATTAGGGTAAATGAGCGCTTGTTCTCAATCAATACTTGTGGCATATGAAAAAGAAAAAAAACATAAACAACAGTTCTTCGTTTCCAAGCACGTCACAAAATCAATCACAATTCGGTGTCAATGGTTCAATGTATTCGTTGTTGAATAACAATTTCTTCGCTATAAATGCGTCAAACAAAACAAAGGCATGACATGCAAACGCAGAGGTAGGTAAGCGTTCGATAAGCAGTAGTGGAGATGGAACCTCTTATTTTTTATGGGACCTCTTTTTTGGATGGAACCTCTCAATTTTCATGGGACCTCTTATTTTCCATGGGACCTCTTAATCGTCATGGGACCTCTTATTTTCTATCGGACCTCTCAATTTTCATGGGACCTCTTAACCAGAAGAGAGCCGTTGAGATTGCGTCGGCACGGTAATAATATTTATTTGCTTATTTTTTTCAAAAAAATCATTGTTGACACTCGACCTTCACATAAAACGGGAATTTATCATACATCTTCTTCGGTGTATCACTCAATAGTTGGAATATTATCCAATTTTTCTCTTTTCTCTTGGTCTTCTCTATTGTTCTGCTCCTCTTTCCATCTCAAGACCTGCCTCCTCTTCCAGTTGTCGAATGGTCTCCTTAAAAAATAATCTTTCCTGCTTGTTTACCCCGTTTGTTTGTTTGTCTGTCTGTCTGTTTGTTCATTTGTTGTTTGCTTGCTTGCTTGTTTTCCCTCAGTAAGGAAATCCATCGATATTCAAATGCACTCACAGGAAGAGATGCCGTGTTGAGGTAGAATGCATCGTTGCTTTTCCCCATCGCCGTTATTTTTCCTTCTCGAATTCCTGCTACAGTGTAGAAACTCAGTCTCCGTGCCTTCAGTGCTGAGAAGTGATTATTTATTTCAAATAAATAACTGAATAAGTAAAAATATTTGCGTTTCCGGGCAACCATCAGCCATTAACGAACTGCTCATTGCTCTAAATTCTGACATTTTTACAACCGATTTTATTCAAAATTCAAAATTTATTGCGAACCTGGTTTCGAAAGAGAAGGACTGCAGATTCGACGTCTCTAGTAGCCACAGACGGTTCGGTTGAAAGAAATAGACGAATGCGCTATTGCATGCACCGCACCACCCTCCACGCACTTTGTGTAGATTAACTTTCCCCTTACAATATTCTCCTTTTTTAGGAGGAAAACGATGCTTGCCTTTTCCTTGTTTAGTCAACATTATTAACAACTTTTTATATTTTGTTTTTTTACTGTCAGTGCATGCCTTTCACGGCTAGTGGCCTCGCAAAACATTTCCACGAATACGTTGCTAACATTCAAGCACTTTCAATCTTTACTACCTAAACGAAATTTCGAAAATGTAATACCTGTGCAGTGTCCTTCAGACGGTATCCCGAGTTTTTGAGTTCTTGTTCATCCACACCAACTTCAATTCCGCTTTCAGGATTCTCCCAAGGTCGAAAGACGAATTTCTTGCCGTCTCTCACTTTGCTGAGAATCATTCCACCCGCACATTCGTCCCACGTTTCCCCCTGAAATTTATTCTTAGGAGCAAACTCTCCGTCCCCTTTTTCCCGGACCCTGAACATCGCAAAATAAGTCGAGGAATCACTAACGTTATTCTTATCTCGATTGGACATTGTCTGGAAGGGTACAGTCCTGATGGCGGCCCCGGATTATTTTCATTGGGAACTACCAAGACTGTATTGGCCGGCAATATCATTTTTTTGTTGAAAATATCATAAGATTACCTTCTCCAAGCCCCTGTCAATATCGATTTGTATTTTTCGTGGCGGATGGAAAGTGGCTTTGTAGACCTGAGAATATAATTGTGCGGTAACCATCAAAAACCTACTTTCACACTCCTTGATATTTATATACAGGGTGGTCAAAAAGTACGGGTCTGATATTGGAACATTCAAACTCCTGCAAAAACACGGTCTGACAAAAGTGGTTAAGATAAGTTATAGGAAGTTATTTGTTGTCCACGCGACGCTAGTTGGCTTGGTCATTACCGTCTTGGTTCGCCCACATAGTATTCATCAATCGGAAATTGATATTTGGACTCTCGGAGAGGGCATAACTTTTATCAGAACTAAATTTCATATATCCGACCGGGCAGTTCGCCGTACCGTCTCTCGATGCGAGAAGATGGGTAATACCAAGGGCTATCCCAAATTTATTAATCTCCCAGCTGCTGTCATCCACAAGAACAAAAACTTAGAGAGACAGATGAAAAACGCAACGATCTATGAGACAAATGAATAGATAGCTTGGTATCTCAATAGGATCGATGCCTGTCATGGTGTATTGCTGGACTCACTTTATACCTCTACAAGATGCGTGAACACCATGTTCTTACGGGAGCGCATATGCAAGAACGCCTCGAAAGATTCATGTCGGGTTTTATGCGCGCCGTTTGTGGCTGAAAAACTGCTAGTGCACATTTCGATGATACCAAGTTCTCTGTATAGGAGGTATCCGCTCCTCACAATTTGAGAATCGGCACTCACTAACATCAGTAAGCGATAACTATGGCAGCTACCCTGTCCCTCGTTTCCCGCACGCTGTGTCTCATTATTTGTGCCGTGGTCCGTACCCACCAATATCCCTCTATTCTTTGCAAAGCTGAAGTAAGGAACAGTAATGAGTATCTAATCAAGGTGATTGTGGAGAACGCCCTTGTTCACTGATCATATTTTAATTTCAAAGGTCAAGCATGGGCGCTCCAGCAAGATTCCGCATTCAAAAATCGCCCATCAACGGTTTTTACCCCAATATTGCGAGTTCAACCCAACTTCGGAATTTCCCTCTAAATGGTCGGACCTCAGTTCGCACGACTTGTCCGTGTAGTCAATGTTGTAGAAGGAGGTATACTATACCACCTCTCAAAATAAGGACTCGCACAAAAAGGCCCTCGTAAAACCACGAGATAAGATAGACCCAAAATACAAACGGCGTTTTCACCCACTGAGTCCAATGTCGAATCCTTGACGTCATCAAGACCGACGACGATCAGATATAACGATGTACATATTGTTATGACCGCATGAGCCCAGGTAAACAGCACACATAGTTTCATGAGCCTTCGAGATTTGAAAGAAATTATACACAAGAATCTATGGACCCGTACTTTTTGACCACCCTGTAGTTTTCAAATAATGTGGTGTTCGAGGGATTTTATAAAATAAATTTCCAATGAGCTCTCAAATTGTAAATAAATTTACCCTCAGAGCTCTGTAGTAGAGCGCGTTCTCAAATGTGGCGCAGTTGCTGATAAATCCCATCCCGAAACACTTTGAATAGGGAATTTCGATTTGCTTAGTCCACGATTTCATTTCTGCCGTTCTCTTGCCGCCATAATGATCATAAAATGTAAAAAAAACGTATTTAATGAATTTCACATG
>BTSY01000189.1:0-25432 GCA_036245785.1 Pristionchus fissidentatus
CGGATTAGATGAGGCAATTCGCCTCCAGTAGTCCCCACTCACGGCCCCACTGCCCCATAGATCGCTTGTTTTATTTACACCAGAGGAGTGAGCAAAAGTAACTGTAGGCGAGGGATCATTCGAACAGCGACTTTCCAATAATTGTCAAAACTATTACCACTGTGTACTCTCCATTCCAACAGTGAGGAATACGTAGAGATGAGTTGGTCTATAGGTATCGCTAGAAAATTCACAATTGAAAAAAAAACAAGACGCCCTCATATCTTTTATGTAATTCTAAGAAGCGGATGGATTCACTGGACGATTGCGGAAACCACCGGACCTGGACCAAGGGATTATGAATCTGCTTCGTGCAGCATCGTCGATGGTACAAAATTTTAAAAAAATAATTTTTTTAAAATTTAAAGTCAATTTGCGCAGGTGATACGGTGAGATATGCTACTGTGACCTGCGATTATTGGAGAGATAATTATGAGGAAGAGATTTGGTACCTGTGCGAGCTCGACTTGGCGACTATGGAGTGGACGCGGAGGATGATAATCATGGACGAGGTTTGCGATTTTACGTTTTCAGGACCCAATAAAACTTTCCCATGATTGGTCCGGTACCAGAATACGTAGCAACGTATTATTCGAGTTCTTAGACGGCAGCGCCAAATGTCACCAAAGCTTTAATTGTAATTTCGGTATTTAAAACATTTCATTAGTTCTCGTGCAAATTTCAATTGTCATTTCGAATACCCCTATTCTCACAAAGAGAATCGCGCTAGTTTACTCCTTTTTGTAATTGCGACTTAGATGAAGCCCGATATGTAACATTTACTCTTAAAATTAACCTGTTTTTTGCGTTAAAAACAAATTTTTAGGAAGTGTTCGCTGTTTTTCGCCGCTGGTTTCACCGATATAGATGTGTATGCAAGTGGAGGAAGACTACACCTGCTTTGTACAGGCTCGTTGATCGGTTATGGATGCCACTTTGTGAGTATAACACATCATTTTTGAAGTAAGTAAGATGGCTAGCCACAAACTAGAGGCGGCGTCGGGTCTCTAGTTTGTGTCTAGTTTGTATCATTTCTATATGACTGGTAGACATGCAAGACTGTTCAAACAGGGATTTGCTTACGTCCAATTTCACAGTACCAGTTATATTTAGGCAATCGATTATATAACCAACAAGCAATAATTTAAAATAAATTTTAACAGATACATTATTTTGTAGATTCTCGATCTCTCAACGATGATCTGCACGATTGCGGGCTTTCCTGAGAATGCAAATACAATTTCTAGCTATCCCCACTGTAACTTCTGTGAGTACTCGGCATCTTAGATGAAGAAAAAAATTTTGATTTATTTTTTCTAACAACGGTTTTTATTTCAGTCGCAGCCTCTAGCGTTTTGTACAAGATTGAGCGTCAGAAGACTGAGTCTGGATTGTCAATTTATAAATACAACGAGCCCGAAAATACATGGAACAAGGTCAGAAGTAGTGCGCCATTCAGGCTAACGGTCTCTTCCTTTTACAGACTTTCTGGCAATTGAAAGATTCAAAGTCTAGTTTCGAGCACAGAAATCGCAAAAAAAGAGCATTGTGAAAAATAACGGTAATTTTTTTATCAAACCATAGCCATATTCAGTTTTTTTTCTTATAAAATTTGTCGATCAAAGATAAATACTGTGAAAAAGATGTTCAGGTGCAAAAATCCGCTAATGATTTAAGAGTGTCTGGCATGAAGTTGTTTGTTTTGGATCAAGAGTTTTCCTATTTGGAGAAGCAAGAAACGTTTCAAACTTATCTAGTCGAAGGTTAGATTCCTTCTCCCACTTTATTTTTCCCATATGCCGAGAAATATAATACTTTATTTTTTTTTTAATTTTAGGGTCAAGCTGAAAGACGTGGCAGTACTTGAGCTAAGTGAGATTTTAAAATATTGCGACCACGTCACTTTGACAGTTTCTCAGTATTAAGACATCGAAAGGCGTTGCAATGACATACATTTAATTTTTAATTATATTTTAGTATTCAGGCTTACATTGAGTAGGAGTAACAACATAATTTTTGTACAGAACCGACACTCTCCGATCGCGCATTGGCAGTTCTGTTAAGTAGCGAAGATCAACGAATCATTTCGGCAAGACGTCTTCCCAGTCACTTATCGTCAGTCCTCGCTAATCTAGTACTCTCCGGCATTCCTTCTTCTCTAGGACACTGTGCGCTCTCGAATATTCATTTCGTTGGGAGCGAAACGATCTATTTTCATGGATTGCTGTTCATGAGTGTAATTAGCAATAGTGCGCGCGTGATCTCCTCTTCAAATTCAGTATTCAGTATTAAATTAAGTATGCAGTATGTGTTAAGTATTAAGTATTAAGTGCTAAATTGCAGGAATCAGCTTCTCAGGGACTCTAGTGGCGACAGTTCCTTGCGTGTGACACATTACCGCGCAGTCGCAAGAACGGCAGCTCGACGAGTGTCAGACATACGAAATTGGGCACAAGATCGTGACTTATCCCTCTTACGGCCAGCAAATAATCAGCAATGATTATCTATTACTTGTTCATCACCACGAGTTCTCTTGATTATTTTTTTACTTGTTGCGGAAGATTTCGATGAATATTTGCTCCCTCCCAATTATTGTAATACAAATGGAATGCGCATTTTTTTGGAAATTCTTGATGTTCGCAAAAAAATTCAAAAAAAGGCAATGCAATGGCCAGTATTGCACCACATCCCTTCTCTGGAACAAATATATTTAATTTATTTTTGTTGTGTAAATATTGAGAAAATAGTCGAGTTGACGCTCTCAGATCATTTTAGAAAATCATTAGTTTGTCGTTATTGCTAGAACATTCTGGTTCTTCACATATTTGAGAATATAATTCATCTTTGTAGAGACTACAATACCTCGGTATGTGGTTAGTGAGGTGACTGAGGAGTGAATGGTGAATGCTTACGAAGTCACGTAGTTACATCCAAGCACAGTGCCAGTCATCTCTTGCTTATCCAATTCCTAAAGACTATTATTTCATTACGTTTGTCTGTGTGTGTGTGTGTCTGTCCGTCCGTCACGGCAATTCAGCGTGAAACGAGCGAGAGAAAGGAAAGAGAGAGCGAGCGAGCGAGAGTGGGGGAGGAGGGATAGAGAAAACGTGAGATAGCAATCTTATCACTGATCGCCTATCAGCAACACTCTAAACACATCGCTTGAATCAGTGTAATTTCGGCACGAGGGTGTCACACTACTCTTATGAGGCGCTTGCGATAGAGTCAAACAATGCTCGGGACAGCAGAAAATATGAAAAGTGAGATAAACATGGTTTTCGGCATTATCGATGATACTGATAACAATGATGTATGTGCCATTGCTCGCTAATTACTCCTCCGACTAGATATGCAAATGCAAAAGTAGACCTAATTTCCCAATTTATCATGATTTCTCCGAAGTTTCTAGCTAACATTTGGATTATAAGTGCTCATTGGGTTGCTATTCACTCAAGTAATAATATGGCTTCTTCAGAAATATAAATTGCATATTTTCAACCGGAATGAAGTATTATCTCAAGTTGTTCTGATTAGCGAGCAATGAAATTTACATGGATTGTGGATGACACTTCTAGTGATCTACCATTTAAATTTGGGCTCTCAAATCCGTTTGCAAACCGAGTTATGATTTTTGGAGTAAGAGGACCTTGTTGAAAATCAGAATCTCTCCTCCTCAAATGCTTCATTATCATACACTTAATCCCCCCCACATTGCGAATCGCGAGAGCGGTCGGTCGAAATGAGGGAATTGTGAGGAATATAATGTCACTCAAAAAATCATAACTCGATTTGCAAACGAATTTGAGAGCCCAAATTTAAATGGTAGATCACTAGAAGTGTCATCCACAATCCATGTAAATTTCATTGCTCGCTAATCAGAACAACTTGAGATAATAATTCACTTCCGGTTGAAAATATGCAAATTTATATTTCTGAAGAAGCCATTTTGTTACTTGAGTGAATAGCAACCCAATGAGCACTTATAATCCAAATGTTAGATAGAAAATTTCGATAAATCATGACAAATTGGGAAATTAGGTCTAATTTGCATTTGCATATTTAGTCGGAGAAGAATTAGCGAGCAATAGCACATACTTCATTGTTATCAGCATCATTAATAATGCCGAAACCCATGTTTATCTCACTTTTCATATTTTCTGCTGTCCGGAGCCCGTAGTGACTTGTCCGACTCTATCGCAAGCGGGCTCTTATATTATTTCCCATTAAGTTTTTTTCCAACATGTGCTTCATCATTAATCACACCTTTTCCCCGACATTAATCAATTCGACCTCCTGGTCGACCCTACTTGATGCACGTTGGGAGAAGTGCAGCGTTACTGAGGGAATGAAAATAAGCGAGCAATAGCAAGTCGAGATCGATTCAAATGAAAATGGATGATATCTTAAATCGACAGAATATGTAGGAGATATGAATGTCCTCTTTTCTTTTCGACCTCATATTGTCCATATAGTAAATATAATTTTTGTTGCTATTAAATCGACCAATTAAATTGTTCGTGCTCCTGCCCATAAAGTGTCAATCTTTGTGAAAGTATCCATTAAAGTTTTATCCATATTAAAAGGATTTGATAGAACAAATCAATTATGGGAGCACTCATTGATCGCAGTGTACGGTTCGCTGCCCATCGTTACGAACGGACGTTCGGTTGTAGCTGATTGGACTGGCTGCACAAAAAATCGATATTTCAATGTGGTTTTTTTTCTTTAACATTTGGCGGCATGTCGTTCTCGTAGTGCCACAGAGTACGGGACATGGGCAATCTCTCTTCTTTTCACATCAGAGTATGAAATGTGAGACCACACAGAGAGAAAACATACTAGGAATACGACATCAAGTTGGCACGCCTACTAATATATAAGTAGGGCCTACTAATATATAAGTAGGCGATTAATATATAAGTAGGTCCTACTAATCGCCTACTTATATATTAGTAGGCCCTACTTATATATTAGTAGGCGTGCCAACTTGATGTCGTATTCCTAGTATGTTTTTTCTGTGTGCACTGAATCTTCATTTCGCACTCATTTTTGCAATCCCAAGCATGTCACTGAGTGACCCAATGTGCTAATAAAGATAACTTTACCGAATTCTGTCATTCAAAATCGTCCGAATAGAGAAATAAAAAATTTAAATAGATCAAATTCGATGATGGATTACCGTTTCCTCTGTCTCTACAGAAGCAGCTTCAGGTGCGGTTGTTGTGGCTAGATTCTCCACAGTGATCTTGAAGAAAAAAAATCAAAAAAAACAGTTGCTGATGTTCACCTACCGTAGTTGCTGTGGGCACGGTAGCGGCGCCCTTGACGCACAGACCAGTCGCTTGCTCACAGGTCGTTTCAGCAGGACATGCAGAGCAGGTGACGCCGGCGCCATAGGTTTCAGAAGTACGTATGTTGCCACTGAATTTTGCTCATTCAGATCGTCTCTCAAATAAAATTTCTTCTTCCAACTGTTGGTTAGGTAATTGATGATACAAACCTTACACAGTAAACGAAATGGTAGAAACACATTCAAGTTTTTCTTCACCACACAAAAAACAATCATAAATATGTTGGCTGGTGATTGCTCGAAATTTTGTATCATTAGTGGCTTTTTTTATTTTTTTTATTTTGCCATTTCTGTAATCTACGAATAAAGTTGCACTCACGAGGGCGAGTATCGGCAGACCATGAACACTGTATTTCCTCCGTTTTCTGCACAAGTTTCAATGCCGCACCCAAGTCGATGCGACGACCACCAAGCATCTGCAAAAGAACGCAACAAATTATAACAGCCACATATAAATAAGTTAACTATAATCATGCTTGTTCTACACAGTACATATAGTGCCCAAATGTATGTCACATTTTTGCGTGAACTTTCATTACCTTTTTTGGCCCTATTTAATGGCATTTTCGAAAATACTGTATGATGACCTGTGTAGCGTGCCCAATCGTGCAGTTATTGTGGTACATTCCAATGTAGTTGTTGGATGCGTATTTGCACTTGTCGAATTCCCCCGCCCACCCATTGGAGCCCGTCGCAGCCACGTTCGAAATTTGGATAGGGTTCTGAAGGATGACGGTACAGCTCCTTCCGGTATATCAAGCCCGTTTCTCTGGGTTGAATCAGGAAAGGACCTGCATAAAGATTCCTCCCAAGCTTCGGTTGCAGTGATGTTGAGACATTTGACTTTGGGAAAGCCTTGCTTCAGGACAAAACGGCACTCACACTATCCCAACCCCAATACAAGTTCTCTCCGCCGGCGCGACTGTGATTCATCATGCACGATGTGCTCTCCGACCACGCCTGAGCAGACTTCTCCAGCTCGCAATCCACTCCTGCAGCACCATCAAATCGAATTAGATTTCAATTTTATACAGTTAGTTATATGATCACTACAAAGAATAGTATTCGAAATAACCATAATATTATTCTTTTTTTTGCTGAAACAACCATAGGTATACGGTGACAGTTTGGCTTCCTTAGCACCTTATCTTTTCCATTTGCCTCTGATCTTGTCTCGTAGGAATGAGCTAACTACTTACTCAAATCTCGATTCATTGGCCAGTTGAACAAGTCAACTTTCAGAAAAGTGTTTCCTCGAAAGAGCACGTTGCTGACCCCTCTCTGGAGATGGGAAACTAATTTACTCACCATTTTCATCATGTTTGTAGCTGCGGGCATGTTCTGTCCATCCGCAACCAAGTCTCCCTTAGCGATAGTCGACCGGAACGAGTTGGAAAGGCCAATTTTTAATTAGTTTTCATTTTTTACTCTAACTAAAACTGCTAATTAGTTATTCATGAAAGGTAGACTGACCTTCCCTGTCCGCCTGGTTCAGCTTGCCTCCTTCACACCAGTCGGCTTCTGCAGCTGCTGCAGCTGCTGCAGCTGCTGCAGCTGCTGCAGCTGCTGCAGGTGCTGCAAATGCAAGCAAGAAGGCTGAGAAGAAGATACATATTCTGCTCCAGAAGACGTTGAACGGTGCTATAGTAGAAATCGACGAGATTTTATACAAAGATCGCACAATGGAAACAAACGTCATAATGGCGTGATCCATTCCACTAATTGATTACTCACAGCAAACTTGAAGATTTGAATCAGAACGCCACGTCGGTTAAACTGGAACAATGTCTGGTGTGTCTCGACGCCTTTTTCGTTGATCTTCCAATAAAATAAAATTTACGTGATTTCAAATTTGAATTTATGAGAGCGGGAAAAGAGCAGTACGGATAAAACGCATTCATCTCAATGGACAGAGATAATTAGAGAGACAACAAAAAGTCACGGGCGAATCTTCATTGCGCACAAAAATGAGAATAATAAAAACAAACAAACAAATGGCTTGGCCAAGAACAGTTGATTATGCAAGTTAGGCAGGCATCAACATGCAATTAATCGATGCAAATCGGAGGTACTCGAGAGGCAAGGTAGTGTGTGGATACAATATCTAGCCGAATCAGGCATCGGGGTGGGTGGATGATCGTAGTGGATGTAGCTGTCGTAAAAGTATTCGTACAACGCAGTCGCGTCCCGTCATTAGGCCTGATTCGGTTGGTTAGAGATAGAATGCTAGATTAAGATGATGAGAGTAAGATGATAGACAGAGAAAGAGATGGTAGACACGTATAGAGACGGCAAAGTGAGGGCAAGTGACTAATTCTCGAACCGTGCCGACACAAGGCCGATCACCGTTGCGCCCCGCCCGCACTCAAGCAGTCCGGTCGGCGTGATTCTGGAAACAAATCCATTGAAAATAAGGAATGCACATTTTGTAATCGTTTTACGGTTTCGTGAGATTTGGGATGCCGGCTCGGTGTGATTACCCACTGGCAGTGTCTTTTTAATCTGGTTCTTAACTTTTTATCAGTCGTATTACCGACCTCTCGCTTGAAATGTTGGAACACGAATTCCTAACCGGCACGCCTAACGGTTGATAGGTTGAGACGGGCAAAAGCGGGTATTCACAAAACACCTACAAAACTGTCGCACACCTTCCCGGCGAACAAAATCAGTATTCTATATAATACAGTATAATACTATATATATGATAGTATACGATTTTGTATGCAATGACAATGGATAAAATATTACAAATTTACGAGCACTCGTCCGAAATAATAAAACGTTCCGTTGATAATGCGTACTAAACAACAAATACGGCTGCGAGAGAGCATGGCAAAGTGAGAGACACGTCGAGGTATAGAAAGAGAGTACACCACCAGTAGTCATTTCATGAACTTATCATTTTAAAATTGTAATAGCTGTCTAACTGGTCCGCCGGATGTACCATTTTCAAATAGCTCTGACGCAAGTGTGCAGGGAGTGATCTGAGAAATGAAGTTTAGAGATCGGAAGGATGTCGGAATCACTTGAATATATGTGAATCGAGTTCACTAGAGTAGCGCAAGCTAGAGGTTGATCATCGATCGATAGAAGAAACGAACCACGCGCAAACAACAATACAGCAAGGAAGGAGATGAAGGAATCCAAGGTGAATGATCTAAGAAGTGAAACATGACAAAATGTGGCTGGAGCTTGATGCAAATCGTTGTATGCGCACGCAAATACAATTATTGGAGCGATTGCAATGCAAATAGCCAACGCCATTTTTATGATAATGACTCCGTGTTCATATTTTGTGTAGTTAAAATTTTTCTGCATTGATTTTATGAGAAAAAAATATTTTTAAGAGAGGGGATCGGTAAGATTCGACCACCCCCCGGACACGTTGAGCTAGCAATGAAAGCCGGGGGTCCATACTCGAGTGTATTGAGTACCTTAAGCCCGCATTGCAGAAAACGACTCTTATTTCCTGGTACTGCCTCTGAGCTAGGAGAAAAATAAATTTTAGTGAAAAAATGATGAAAAATGAAAATTTCTCAACTTGTGAAGATAGACTCACATATTTATTTGCATTATGTTTGGGGTGCCCAGATGTTGTAAAAACCATTTTCCAATTGATTTTTTGGCTAGTTCAGAATATGATTTTCTGATTCAAAATTTTCATGTTTTTGGAGGAAATCGGCACTTTTTGGAGTTTTTGCACAACATGTCCATATAGGTATTGTACCTCGACATAATATGTGTCCATATCGCTTATTTCGGGGAAGTTCCCGAGATGACGTTTTTCAGAAAAAAATTTCAAAGTTTCATACCCGTGATGACCAGAAATAACTTTGACATCAAATTTTAAATTTTCAGTCCCTATTTTACACTCTATGCACAGAATTATATTACAAATATGTAAGTATATTTTCTGAGTTGTTTACATGGTGTATTTTTAGGTTTTTGACTTCTTAATTTTTGAAAAGTTCCATTATCGTTTTCCCCTAGATCTCCTGATTCATATCTCATCTATCTCAACACCCAGGTGAATTTCGTGATCGTAGATGAGCAAAAGTTGTTTAAAACTTATTTACAAAGAATTTCACTCTTAATAGGTTTATATTATTTTGATAATTTGAACTCGCAAAAAATCAAAAACTGAAAATTCATGAAATTTCAACAAAAACGATAAATTATGAAAGTATCAGGTAGCTCTAATAGCAAAATCTTTCGTATTCTAGTTTTACTATATCTATTGAAGAAAATGAAAAATATTTCATCGATTTCTGAAGAAATTATTTTTTGACCAAAAACCATGAACCCGAGGTCATTGTCAAATATGAAGAAATTTTTTTTGAATTGATTGTAGATTTGTATTATCTTACATGACTATTGACAATGTAGGAACAACACAAACCATGATTGGATATAAGAATCCTAACGGAAGAGAAGATAGGCGAAAAATAGTTAGCATCTTTTCGACAATGACCCCGGGTTCATGGTTTTTGGCCAAAAAATAATTTCTTCAGAAAACGATTAAATATTTTTCATTTTCTTCTATAGCTATAGTAAAACTAGAATACGAAAGATTTTGCTATTAGAGCTACTGATACTTTCATAATTTATCGTTTTTGTTGAAATTTTCATGAATTTTCAGTTTTTGATTTTTTGCGAGTTCAAATTATCAAAATAATATAAACCTATTAAGAGTGAAATTCTTTGTAAATGAGTTTTAAACAACTTTTGCTCATCTACGATCACGAAATTCACCTGGGTGTTGAGATAGATGAGATATGAATCAGGAGATCTAGGGGTAAAACGATAATGGAACTTTCAAAAATTAAGAAGTCAAAAACCTAAAAATACACCATGTAAACAACTCAGAAAATACACTTACATATTTGTAATATAATTCTGTGCATAGAGTGTAAAATAGGGACTGAAAATTTAAAATTTGATGTCAAAGTTATTTCTGGTCATCACGGGTATGAAACTTTGAAATTTTTTCACATATTATGTCGAGGTACATTACCTATATGGACATGTTGTGCAAAAACTCCAAAAAGTGCCGATTTCCTCCAAAAACATGAAATTTTGAATCAGAAAATCATATTCTGAACTAGCCGAAAATCAATTGGAAAATGGTTTTTACAACATCTGGGCACCCCAAACATAATGCAAATAAATATGTGAGTCTATCTTCACAAGTTGAGAAATTTTCATTTTTCATCATTTTTTCACTAAAATTTATTTTTCTCCTAGCTCAGAGGCGAGTACCAGGAAATAAGAGTAGTTTTGTGCAATGCGGGCTTAAGGTACTCAATTCACTCGAGTATGGACCCCCGGCTTTCATTGCTAGCTCAACGTGTCCGGGCAGGGTCGAATATGGTCGAGTCTTACCGATCACGTCTCTTAAACATTTTGGCTGAAATTACTAACTTAACCTAAAACGCTAAGGAAAATGCCTTCGCGCCCTCCAGCCTGCGGCAAACGCTGATAGATCATGCGCAACCGGAATACAAGGCCATCAACACGATAAAACAGAAATCGTTAAGAAGAAAGTTTCGATTAACAATCGATAAATAGGTGTGAGTGAGTGAGTGAGTCCGTCCCTTCCGTCACTACGGTAACAAGTTCGCTGGGGCGACCAAACGTCCTTGGGTCAGATCCATGATATTCGTCAAAAAAACGAAAATCAATAAATCAATAATCAATAAATTAATCAATACTACCGTAACCTACAGTATCCCTCAAAAAGTTCGCTGGGGCAACCACACTTCCTTGGGTCAGATACATGATTTTTGTCAAAAACACGAAAATCAATAAATCAATCAATACTACCGTAACCTACAGTACCCCTCAAAAAGTTCGCTGGGGCAACCACACTTCCTTGGGTCAGATACATGATTTTTTTCAAAAACACGAAAATCAATAAATCAATAAGTGCTACCGTAACCTACAGTAAAAAGTTCGCTGGGGCAACCACACTTCCTTGGGTCAGATACATGATTTTTTTCAAAAACACGAAAATCAATAAATCAATAAGTGCTACCGTAACCTACAGTAAAAAGTTCGCTGGGGCAACCACACTTCCTTGGGTCAGATACATGATTTTTTTCAAAAACACGAAAATCAATAAATCAATAAGTGCTACCGTAACCTACAGTAAAAAGTTCGCTGGGGCAACCAAAGTTCCTTGAGTCAGATACACGATTTTTGTCAAAAACACGAAAATTAATAAATCAATAAGTGCTACCGTAACCTACAGTAAAAAGTTCGCTGGGGCAACCAAAGTTCCTTGGGTCAGATACATGATTTTTGTCAAAACACGAAAATCAATAAATCAATAAGTGCTACCGTAACCTACAGTAAAAAGTTCGCTGGGGCAACCAAAGTTCCTTGGGTCAGGCAACTTTTTGTACCATTGTACCCAGGCGACTGAAGTACCCCTGAACCGAACTATACCCGGCGACTGAAGTCCCCCTGGACCGAACTGTACCCGGTGACTGAAGTCCCCCTGGACCGTACTTTGAAAACGTAGTGCGCTTAACCTCCACGCACCCCGCTAGTTACTCTACTCGAAGTAGTTCGATCTTGATGTATTCGTCCTTCTCTACCTGGAATAATTTCGAAAAGTCAAAAGTTTTTTCCTCGACAACAATAAACAACGTTTTCGAAAAGCCTGCGCACTTTGAGGGAAGTGAATGAATTTATCGATCGTGTATGTATAGGTTACATTTACGGGAGCTTGGCGCCCGTACATTTGAATTTGCTGAAGTCGATGTCCTTTTTGACATGATCCTTCGTATAAAAGATCTCCTTGCGACTACCGAGAACGATTTTAGCAGTATTGGATCCTGGAAGGTGACAAAACATTTTGAATTTGCAAATATTGAAGAAAACTGAAGAAAACCAAGTCACCACAATCGGCGCAGTTGCGGTTGATTACGAGAGACAGTGCGCGGCCATTGTTGATTGTTGATGAGGTACTCGGTGCGTGCCTTCAATGTTTGGTCACATGGATTATGTTTCGGTGGTAAAAGTTATGGTGATGTCTGACACCCCATTACCGAGATCGGGGGGGGGGGTAGGGGAAGAGTGAGAGCGGGAGAAGGAACAAAGTATAGTTTACATAAAATTGCTATCGGAAAGAGGTATCGTGGTATTTTTGCCAAACGGATATATAATGAAAAATGAGGTAAATTAGAATGGGGAAAATATGCTCATGACTAAAATGGTCATGATTTCATTTACAAATTGGAATGAACTCTCTAGCTAGTAAGTCCTACAGAATTTTTGCAATAAACGTTTTCAAACCTCGGAAAAGGAGAATGCAGCCTGGTTTTGCTCGCCGGAATTTCCTTTTGATATGTCAATGACAACATTCAGGATTGAATGAGCTTCCGGGAATTTATAAGGATTAGTTCTCATTTTAAAGTATTTTAATGAATGAAAAAAAGACAACTTGACAAAAAGTATCCAAAACTCTACACTATTTTAAAGTGTCAGAGTTGTCGATCCTCACGTCAATGGCGTGATATATATATTCACATATATATATATATATATATATATATATATATATATCACGCCATTGACGTGCTTAAAACGTCGTACTTAAAAGGTTTACTACATGTGAGATTTCCCGAGATTGGCAATCGGGAAAGGGCCTTTTCAGTATTGGCTTCTTGAAAGTTTATATTTACTAGAAATGTTAAGGTATACTGATGATTTTTCGTAATTGTTTTAGGAAATAAACAAAAAAACACACAACTCCATAGGCAACTAGCAGGAGAAAGAGGAGAAGGCACTGCATTGTTGTGTGAAACTGCAGAGTTCCAGCGGCATTTTATAGCCTAAACATATTCCCACGCTGTGTCGGTGGGTTCAGTGGTGTAGGAGAATAGATTATGCCACTTTATCACATCTCTTCCAAGCCACCTCTCGGATCTATGCACAACTCTCGACTGATAGGATGAAGGGGAAATCGGCAGAGGGGGGAAGGGGCGGGGATATGATCCCTATCGGCTGTGGCCGATACACACGCATCAGAATTTGGTTGCAGCAGCTCGAGTTTGCATTTTTACAAAGTTGCAGAGAAATAAAAACAACAACTGACTCATTTTATGTTTTTAAGCTTAAATATTCTAAATTTTATCTTTTTTCTTAATTTATTCCTAAAGACTATTATTTCAGAACGTCTGTCTGTCTGTCTGTCTGTCTGTCTGTCTGTCCGTCCGGCGGTCACGTTTTTAGCATTTTCCTTATATTTCGCTTCAATCTTCCCAAATCCTTTTGCATATGATTCCCGACCAGAATACCTTTCAAATTTTACAAAATTTTATTAACGAAATCCATAGCCAAGTGGGTTACGAGCCAAACTTTGAATACGAGACCCCTAGGTTCGACCCCCGCCGCGGGCAAACCTTTTGCCGCATTTTTCGCAAGTGCCAGAAACCGTTCTAACACGTTTTTGAGTACCGTGAAACACGTTTTCACCTGTTTTGCCGAGTTTTAACTTGAAAAATCGAAATTTTCGAACTTTCTCCAAACGCACCGATGAGTGTCGGGGATCACAGGAAATGTGTTTTGCGATGTCAGAAACGTGTCAGAACGTGTTCTAACACGTTTTAACGTGGAAAATCGAAATTTTCGAAAAGTTTCAAAATGATTCAGAGAGCGTAGGGGATCACAGGAAAAGTGTTTTGCGATGTCGGAAACGTGTCGGAACGTGTTCGCACACGTTCTGAACGCACTGTATCTTGCTTTTCCGTTGTGAAAGGCTCGTGAGGCTGAGAGCGATCGAAAACAGTTGCCACTACGCCACTTCGTGGCTGAGAGCGATCGAAAAAAGTTGCCACGGAGCCACGAAGTGGCGTAGTGGCAACTTTTTTCGATCGCTCTCAGCCTCACGAGCCTTTTGCAACGGAATAAGCCAGTACTCTTTGTAGCGATTAACACTCTCCAACATAATGTAACATGGAGCCGACTCCCGAGCTCCCCCTGGGCAGAACTTGGAGACGGCTACCGAGCTCCCCCCTGGAACGAACTTGGAACCGGCTATCTGCTCCCCCTGGTCCGAACTTGGAGCGAGCTACCGAGCTTCCCTTGGGCCGAACTTGGAGCCGGCTGCCGAACTCCCCCTGGACCGAACTTGGAGCCGGCTGCAAAGCTCCCTCTGAGCCGAAATGTGCCCGGCAACTGAATGCCCCCCCGAACCATACTTACGTAGTGCGCACCCTACCATAACGTAGTTTAACCTCAACACACCCTGCTAGTTAGCATGCACAAGTTGAATTAGTATGAAATTAGCATGCACAAGGCCAATAAAACAAAATGATTTTAAAAGGGAGCACTTAGAAAGAAGTGCGATTTCACTTTCCCTAAGAATAAGAGCGAAATAACATCTCTTGTCTGCCGTGTAGAGTGCGTTATTCGGGTCGGGAAATCGGGAAATGACCGGTACATTTTCTCATTTTGCGCAAAATGAGCCGACCCGATCAAAAACTGATAGTCAAATAAGCTATATCAGCGTTCTTTTCGCAGGCCGGAGCCAAAAAGGTATCGGGTAGTCGAGCAAAGGTATCGGGAAATGATCCCAATCATTCCGATCGTTCGGGTCAAAAAAAGTATCGGGAAGTCTCACTTTGCGCACTCTAGTGAGCTGGGGTGAGCGGTTGAGATATGAGAGAATTCTTGTCATTTTTAGCGTTTCACGACCGCTCCGATCGGTGAGAACACACGGAATCAGTCATAGAGCGCATTTGGAGACCGTTTTTGGCGAATAAATATACTTTGAAATTCGATATCTCGAAAACGGCAATAAGTGTTGACACCAAACTCCGGCTGTGGACTGTTGAAGCTATTCTGAATACGCCCATACCAGTCTCTTGTTGTGCTGACGCCTCTATCAAGAGATACTAATAACAGGCGATCCGGCCATTTTCATGCAAAATGAATTATATAGTTGTGATCGCCATGGAAAATTATCCCGGGAGCCAAAATTTCATGGAGATAATTCAGGAAAGGCTCATTTGGCGTCGAACTGGTCTGTTCCTTTTGACGGGCAGTCGAAAGTCTCCCCGCTCCTCTCCCTCCCAGTTTGAAGAATCCTTGCCTGTCAGCTTGTGCAGCCCGGCAAGTATTGCCCACCTGGTACCACTTCGAGTAGAGGACCCGGATCGACTACATCTAATTCAAGTCGCAAACTATCAAGAACGTCCCCATCCGACAAGACTACGAAGTGAGTAAATACTTCGGTTGATAGACGCTAGTCAGGACGTCTCTGGTTGCTGGAAGATCTACGTCTACGTTCAATGTCTTTCGTCCGAGATCGACACTACAATTTACCAAGGAAGCCAAGCATGATCCATTCCCTTGACCCAGTTGCCTTGAGTTCGAATATCCCGACCACCTATGCCACCGAATGATGCCTCCTGCAGGCCCTTTGCCTTGATGTCAGGATAAATATGTATGTATGTACAGTAGCTGTCAAAAGTCTTCGGACACTTTTTCTTTTTGTTATAACTTTTGAACTCGAAGAGGCATTGATCTGATAATGGTGGGGTCGAATGTGAAATCCATTGGAGATTATCACGCCCCTCACGAGAGGCTCGGCTCAGAATGGCATTATTCGTGCACAGACCAACATTATCGATATATCTTTTTTGGTGTTTTCAGGTAGTATTAGGTCCAACTAAGATCCCTGAGATATATTACCACCTAAAGTTCATTCCCCGCGGTGCTGCTACCTGTAGTAGTTGCAGCTTGCAAACTTTGAGCCTCTTTTCGAGCAGTTCAACTAAGTTTTCGTGAAAACTTTTCGCTTAGAGGTAGGGTTATTTTTAAACGCTCTTTCGATCTGTGTTATTTATTTTATCAAATCATAAATAAATTTGCATATTATCAAAATATATTGAATTACAGAAAATCTGTTCGGAAAACTAATGTAATCTACACATAGGAGTCTGTAGAATGTGTCTAGGATCAGAATGGTATATTTATGCTCCCCCAACTCGGGAGCTGACTATGTTTTTCGTATGAAAATGTTCTTCAAACCCCTATTTTCAACATTAGACACCGCAAATTCGAGTCTCCAGCGAGGAATGACACGGCCTCCCAGTCATTTTGAGGTTGGAATGATGCGACCTCTATTGTCTGCGAGCTAAAAAAGGAAGTTGTAAGTAGAAATTTATTATTTTCATACGAGAAACATAGCCAGCTCCCGAGTTGGGAGAGCATAAATATACCATTTTGATCCGAGTAACATTCTACAGACTCCTATGTGTAGATTACATTAGTTTTCCGAACAGATTTTCTGTAATTCAATATATTTTGATAATATGCAAATTTATTTATGATTTGATAAAATAAATAACACAGATCGAAAGAGCGTTTAAAAATAACCCTACCTCTAAGCGAAAAGTTTTCACGAAAACTTAGTTGAACTGCTCAAAAAGAGGCTCAAAGTTTGCAAGCTGCAACTACTACAGGTAGCAGCACCGCGAGGAATGAACTTTAGGTGGTAATATATCTCAGGGATCTTAGTTGGACCTAATACTACCTGAAAACACCAAAAAAGATATATCGATAATGTTGGTCTGTGCACAGTCTAGTTCGAGCCTCTCGTGAGAGGCGTGTTATGATGCCACTATTGGGGTATTGCGAAATCTTTCAGTTATTGCGTAGTAATGACGCAATCAAAGCATACTTTTTTGAATGAGCATTATTCTTACATGGATTTTTTCCTGCTTCCCTAATTTTCAGAGTGTTGAGACATGCCTACGGTCTACCCATAACAAATTTTTCAAGTTGCTGCGGTGCCGCTACTTGGCTGAAGCAAAAACTGCAAAATCGAAGTCGGAAAACCACATCTCGCCTTATAGATATCGCACAGACCCGATCAAAGTATCAAAATGATCGAATATGGTCGCTGTAGCCATCATTTGCCCTCAGGGCACGAAAAAGTCACTTTTTCGCATTATTGTGGTCTGACGAAGGGGAAGTCTATAGGACGTGCTCTAGAGATCTGGTTTGGGCGTGGATTCGGTAGAGAATCTATGGGAGATCCGATTGCTCGGGGCAATAAGCGTTTCGATTGGATTCCTGCCCGCGGCGATCGATTTCCGGAAGGACACTGGTTTGGCCATGCCCATTTTCTGCCCGTTGACATGGTTCAGACTTTTGAGTGTATCTCGGCACTGAGTAAACGGAGAAGGCTAGCAGACGCATCAATGGAATCAGCGTGGCTGGCTCTATAATCTCATTCACAAATTTCATCATCACTATGCAATATTGCATCATTCCTAGGCAATACTCCTTAGAATGATTAAATATTGCTTAATAATGACGTAATTTGTGTTGTAGAGTAGCGGAAAGACCAAATTTATTTGATTGGCACTTCTTCGACCGTTATCCCCTGACTTACCACTAAGAAAACGGAAAAAAATAGAAATATTGCCTAAGGATGATGCAATATTGCATAGTGATGATGTAATCTGTGCTTGAGATTATAGAGCCAGCCACGCTGATTCCATTGATGCGTCTGCCAGCCTTCTCCGTTTACTCAGTGCCGAGATACACTCAAAAGTCTGAACCATGTCAACGGGCAGAAAATGGGCGTGGCCAAACCAGTGTCCTTCCGGAAATCGATCGCCGCGGGCAGGAATCCAATCGAAAAAATCCATGTAAGAATAATGCTTATTCAAAAATGTATGCTTTGATTGCGTCATTACTACGCAATAACTGAAAGATTTCGCAATACCCCAATAGTGGCATCATAATCTCCAATGGATTTCACATTCGACCCCACCATTATCAGATCAATGCCTCTTCGAGTTCAAAAGTTATAACAAAAAGAAAAAGTGTCAGAAGACTTTTGACCGCTACTGTATATATATATATATATATATATATATATATATATATATATATATATATATATATACTAGCCGGGATGTGTTGAGGTTAAATACACTACGCTCTATGCGTACACTACGCTCTATGCGTACACTACGCTCTATGCACAGTTCAGGTTCGGTCCAGGGGGAGCTAAGTAACCTACTTAAGATTCCGTCCAGGGGGCCTCTGTGACCTTCTTCAGGAACGGTTCAGGGGGAACTCGGTAGCTTGCTTGACGTTCGGTCCAGGGAGGAGGACTCGGTAGCCGGCTCCAATTACGGTCCAGGGGAGTTTAGTATGTTGGGGAATGTTAATCTCTAGAAAGAGTACTGGCTTATTCCGTTGCAAAAAGGCTCGTGAGGCTGAGAGCGATCGAAAAAAGTTGCCACTACGCCACTTCGTGGCTCCGTGGCAACTTTTTTCGATCGCTCTCAGCCTCACGAGCCTTTCTCAACGGAAACGCAGGACACCGTGTGTTGGATTCCCGGGCGTGTTCGAACACGTTTCCGACATCGCAAAACACTTTTCCTATGGTCCCCCACGCTCTGCGAATCAATTGGGAACTTTTCGAAATTTTCGATTTTTCATGTTAAAACTCGGCAAAACAGGTGAAAACGTGTTTCACATTACTCAAGAACGTGTTAGAAGGGCATCTGACACTTGCGAATAATGCGGCAAACGTTTTGTCCGCGGCAGGATTCGAACCGGGGGGTCTCGGATTGTAAGTCAAAGGCGTAACCCACTGGGCTATGGATTTGGTCAATTTAATATTGCAAAATTTTAAAGGGATTTTGGTCTGTTGTCGTATGGAAAAGGATCCGAGAATATAGAGCGATTTTGAAGCAATTTATAAAGCTTCCCGATAAGCGATTCCGAGCCTCCAGAAAGGGGTCAGGGGCGAGAGAGTGTGCCAAAGTGAGAGAGTACCTCTCGATTCCCCTTGCTCTCTCGTTTCAAACCCCTTCCTGCGAGGTTTGCCGGCATGAGGAATGATTTGGAACGAAATGTGCGAAAATTTCATGAAATCGCGTGAAATCAAGTGAAATCAATCGATATTTCACTTCAAAATCGGCAAAAGATGCTCAAATGTGAATCTCGTCACTTAAAAAATGGGTTTGGGCCACATTTGACACTTGCAAAAAATGCGGCAAAAGACTATGCACCGGCGGGGATCGAACCTGCGACCCTCGGATTTGAATTCGAGCTCGCTACCGACTTGGCCATGGATTTATCGATTTTTTGTGAATAAGTTTTGAAATGTTTTCTGATGGGTTATCATATGCAAAAGGATCTGAGAAGATTGCTTGAGTTTAAAGCGATTTATAGCGAAAAAACGAAAAAAATTTCCGGACAGACATTTCAATTTCCTAGTAGTGGAGGAACTATGCTTACAACAGTTCAAATTCGTATTCATTTTACACCTTAAAGCAACAAGAATCGTGTATTACTCATCGACCTTGCACTATCGACCCACACTTTGGTGTCCTGAACTATTCTGAAAACAATATCTGGAAGATTTCTAGTCAGCAGTCTGATGATTCTACGATTAAACCCCATCCCGTTCCGTCCAATTTCAGTTTCATTTTGTATGCAAAGATTACGCGTTACGTCAGCATAGGCACGCCCCCTCTCGCAATCATGGAAATGTAGGTGACATTAATCTTACACGATAACGCCCGCCAGGTAGACACATTTCGAGCTTATTCATTTCGAGCTTATTATGAGACATCATTCCCTATGGTTTGATCTCATGAGCCTTACATTTCTTGCATTGCTGTAAAAGATTAAATGATCACCTATTAAGTGATTCACAGATTATGAAAAATGGAAATTCACAAACTCGAAAATATATAGATAAAATTCAAGCTCTGCTGTTTACTCAACGACCATTATATCCATCTCCTGTTCATCAATTACCAGCTAGGAATTAACACTTCCCTAATTCACTACTCTATTTGTCGATAGCGAAGTATAAGAGAAGGCCCTTTCGTAGCAATATATTTCTTCTATTGCGGAAGAAAACCTCATTCCTTTGTATCTCTTGTTTCTCTATTTTTTTGTTTGATACTATAGGGATACTGAAGGGATATTATGGGACCACGAGAAGATTACTGTATGATTACTATATGATTACGGTATTCCTAGTGGAGCGAAACCTGAGGAAGAGAATGATCGCAGATCCGTACAGCAAAATGATAGCAAAGCGAAAGAAAAACAAGGTCAACTCTCAAAACTGATCTCATATTTTGATCTTTGATCTTTGATCTATCGATATTCCACAAGTCAGTCAACACTACACAAAGGGGTTTGGCGTGAGAGAACGTGTAAAATTGAGAGGGTCTCTCTTATTTTTGCACAATCTCTCGTGAAGACCCCTTAGTGGAGGCTTTTCTCTCCATATTCTACCATATTGATTACTCCATCAGTATACAGTAGCGGTCAAAAGTCTTCGGACACTTTTTCTTTTTCTTATAACTTTTGAACACGAAGAGGTTTTCATCTGATAATGGTGGGGTCGTATGTGAAATCCATTGGAGATTATGATGCCACTATTGGGGCATTGCGTAATTTACCAATTATTGCGTAGTAATGACGCAATCAATGCATACTTTTTTGAATGGGCATTATTCTTACATGGAATTTTTCCTGCTCCCCTAACTTTCAGAGTGTTGAGGCATTCCCACGGTCTACCCATAAAAAAATTTCCACGTTGCTGCGGTGCCGCTACTTGGCTGCAGCAAAGCTGCAAAATCGAGGTCGGAAAACCATATCTCGCCTTTTAGACGTCGTACAGACCCGAGCATAGTATCAAAATGATCGCCATCATTCCTGCCGATGATCCTGAGAATACCGTTGCGGTAGGCCACCATTTGCCCTCAGGGCACGAAAAAGTCACTTTTCGCATTGTCGTGGTCTGATGAAGGGGAAGTCTATAGGACGTGCTCTAAGATCTGGGTTGGGCGTGGATTCTGTTGAGAATCTATAGGAGAACCGATTCCTAGCTGCAATAAGCGTTTCGATTGGTTTCCTGCCCGCGGCGATCGATTTCCGGTAGGACACTGGTTTGGCCACGCCCATTTTCTGCCCGTTGGCAAAGATCAGACTTTTGAGCGTATCTCGGCTCTGATTTAACGGAGAAGGCTGGCAGACCCATCAATGGAATCAGCATGACGTGCTCTATAATCTCAATCACAAATTTCATCATCACTATGCAATATTTCATCATCCTTAGGCAATAAATCAGAAAATGATAACATATTGCATATTGATGACGTAATTTGCGCTTCAGAGTGGTGAAAAGATCAAATTTATTTTATTTGCACCTCTTCCACATTTTTCCGTTGACTTAGCGCAAGGAACACACAAAAAATATAAGTATTGCCTAAGGATGATGAAATATTGCATAGTGATGATGAAATTTGTGATTGAGATTATAGAGCACGTCATGCTGATTCCATTGATGGGTCTGCCAGCCTTCTCCGTTAAATCAGAGCCTAGATACGCTCAAAAGTCAGCTTTGAAAAAAAAAAATCGACCTTAGAAGTGCTGATTCTCAAACCCGGCTGAGATATTTTTCAGACCATGTAATAAAGTCGAAAAATGAAAATTTTTTCTTCGAAAAGGAAACTTCTCCGTATTTCATAAATATTAATGCTCGCCCAGAATACAACATTTTCATTGTTGAAAGTGAGAAAATAGCTGTTCTTTTAAAAAAGTTATGATTTTTTAAATGTTTAAAAATTATTCAGGAAAAAAGTTTTATAGCTGGGGGATTTTCGATATGCTTATTGAATTCCTCGTAAAAAGTTACTCCAGAAGAATTTTTTTGAGCCGTTTTCGAGCCTAGGTACAATTTAAAAAATAATTTTGAAAATCGCATTTATCATGTTTTAAAGATTTTTCGGTTAGAAAATTTTTCGGTTTCGCTCTATATCGAGTCCATTTCGCTCCCAAACGTTCCCAGAGTACTCGAAATGTAATGTGCAATTAACTTATGTAGAGATATCAGCCATCTTGATACTTATTTTCCCATTAGCGTATCATAACGGTCATAATCTCCAACTTTCTTTTTCCCTTCCCGCTCCTCCCAACCACTAGATGTCCCTAAACAAATCGATTGAGACGAGACTTGCTCATGAGAGATTAGTCGCGAGAAGCCGTCTGAATTGAGGTAAATAGGAGGGAAAGTGAAATTCTCATGAGAGAGACAAAGGAAACTACCGTTCTGAACGGACAGAATGTGTTGAGGTGATACCGCTTCGAGTCTAATGAGAAGTGTCAATTACCAGGATAATCTTCCAATCGAAGCGAAAATTAAAATTTGGCGGAACCACTTTCCGCCGAAACTTTTCCACTGACGCGCCCCAGTTTAACATCTTTGAAGTAGGGTTGGTCAAATCGGTTCCTGCTCTCTTCATTTCACACATTCTCTCACCCGCCTGCGAACTTAGAGAGTGTGTGAAATGAAGAGAGCAGGAACCGATTTGACAAACCCTACTTTGAAGGGACACCGCAACGCCCTCCGCTACAAGGACGTCGAACTATATCTCGAAATCAAAACACAACTGCGCCGACTGTGGTCAGTTGGCTGTTATTCAATTTGTGCAAGTTCAAAATGTTTTTTTCACCTTCCAGGATCCAATACTACTAAAATCGTTCTCGGTAGTCGCAAGGAGATCTGTTATACGAAGAATAATGTCAAGAAGGACATTGACTTCAGCAAAGTCCCATGCACGGGCACCAAGCTTCCGTAAATGTAGCCTATACACAGACAATCGATAAATTCATTGACTTTCCTCAAAGTGCGCAGGCTTTGTAATATATATATATATATATATCAGAGACTATCTGATAGGCTCGAGTTGTGGCCGTACAAGGAAACCTAACCTATGCTGAAAAAATTACCCTAGGGTCAACTTTTTGTGTAGAAACCGAAAATCTACCTTAGAAGTGCTGATTCTCAAACCCGGTTGAGATATTTTTCAGACCATGTAATAAAGTCGAAAAATGAAATTTTTTTCTTCGAAAAGGAAACTTCTCCGTATTTCATAAATATTAATGCTCGCCAGAATACAACATTTTCATTGTTGAAAGTGAGAAAATAGCTGTTCTTTTAAAAAAGTTATGATTTTTTAAATGTTTAAAAATTATTCAGGAAAAAAAGTTTTACAGCTGGGGGATTTTTGATATGCTTATTGAATTCCTCGTAAAAAGTTACTCCAGAATAATTTTTTTGAGCCGTTTTCGAGCCTAGGTACAATTTAAAAAAATAATTTTGAAAATCGCATTTATCATGTTTTAAAGATTTTTCGGTTAGAAAATTTTTCGGTTTCGCTCTATATCGAGTCCATTTCGCTCCCAAACGTTCCCAGAGTACTCGAAATGTAATGTGCAATTAACTTATGTAGAGATATCAGCCATCTTGATACTTATTTTCCCATTAGCGTATCATAACGGTCATAATGTGTTTTTCTCAGATATTTCGATAGAACTTTTCTTCACCGAGCTAGTAAGGGCGGAAATTTATCCGACAACTTTCTATTCGCCATATTTCGCGGTTATTGTAATTAAGAAAGAGAATATATCATAGCCAAGTGGATAACGCTATTGAATTTAAATCCGAAATATGATGGTTCAATGCCGCATGATCACAGAGGCGTGAAATGCGTCTTCCAAGTATGAACATAATATTTCATTTGCAATACAGCTTAATCTAAGTCTGTTTGAATGATTTTTGCTATTTTTTCTCATGTATTCGGATCAACAAGTGGTTGAGACATGTCAAAAATCGAAATCCATCAAAAGTTTCCCCATGGGTTTCATGGGTGAGTTTCCACATACTTTTGATGTAGAAATTAATGGCATTTAAAATTTCGCAAAAGAAATTCTTCTGGGCGAAAAAAATGCGCTTTCCGCTAAACTTGCACGACGCCATATCGCCCAGAAGATTTTTTTGCGAAATTTTAAATGCCATTGATTTCTACATCAAAAGTATGTGGAAACTCACCCATGAAACCCACGGGGAAACTTTTGATGGATTTCGATTTTTGACATGTCTCAACCACTTGTTGATCCGAATACATGAGAACAAATAGCAAAAATCATTCAAACAGAATTAGATTAAGCTGTATTGCAAATGAAATATTATTTTCATACTTGGAAGACGCATTTCACGCTTCTGTGATCATGCGGCATTGAACCATCATATTTCGGATTTAAATTCAATAGCGTTATCCACTTGGCTATGATATATTCTCTTTCTTAATTACAATAACCGCGAAATATGGCGAATAGAAAGTTGTCGGATAAATTTCCGCCCTTACTAGCTCGGTGAAGAAAAGTTCTATCGAAATATCTGAGAAAAACATGTTATGACCGCTTATGATACGCTAATGGGAAAATAAGTACCAAGATGGCTGATATATATGCATAAGTTAATTGCACATTACATTTCGAGTACTGTGGGAACGTTTGGGAGCGAAATGGACTCGATATAGAACGAAACCGAAAAATTTTCAAACCGAAAAATCTTTAAAACATGATACATGCGATTTTCAAAATTATTTTTTAAATCGTACCTAGGCTCGAAAACGGCTCAAAAAAATTATTCTGGAGTAACTTTTTACGAGGAATTCAATAAGCATATCAAAAATCCCCCAGCTGTAAAACTTTTTTTCCTGAATAATTTTTAAACATTTAAAAAATCATAACTTTTTTAAAAGAACAGCTATTTTCTCACTTTCAACAATGAAAATGTTGTATTCTGGGCGAGCATTAATATTTATGAAATACGGAGAAGTTTCCTTTTCGAAGAAAAAAATTTCATTTTTCGACTTTATTACATGGTCTGAAAAATATCTCAACCGGGTTTGAGAATCAGCACTTCTAAGGTAGATTTTCGGTTTCTACACAAAAAGTTGACCCTAGGGTAATTTTTTCAGCATAGGTTAGGTTTCCTTGTACGGCCACAACTCGAGCCTATCAGATAGTCTCTGATATATATATATATATATTACAAAGCCTGCGCACTTTGAGGAAAGTCAATGAATTTATCGATTGTCTGTGTATAGGCTACATTTACGGAAGCTTGGTGCCCGTGCATGGGACTTTGCTGAAGTCAATGTCCTTCTTGACATTATTCTTCGTATAACAGATCTCCTT
>BTSY01000190.1:0-25427 GCA_036245785.1 Pristionchus fissidentatus
ACGTAAACAGCGTCATAGATGAATTCGTCATTACAGCTATGGTGTTTGGAGATCTCAACTGCAATTCCAATACCGTTCACAGTCGCTTGCTTGGCATGAGGAAGTACACCATCGTGGATTGCATGAGGGAGAGCTGGAAGACACACAGAGTACGTTTCACATATGAGATGAATCGGGAGAGAATCAGGCATTTTTTTTTGGATTCCAGGTCACTTTGCAAAATCATGGTTTTTTAATTCCCTTTAAAATTTATGCACAGTACTACAAAGTCTCCTCTATCGAATAGCGTTGCCAGAAAAAATATGGGAGTGAAACACAAATGTAAGTGAGTTTGGAATTTTGTTTCAAAATTTCAAAGTTTGAAAAATCATAACTTGCTTTAAAATGAAGATACAGACATAATAAGTGAACAAATGAAAAGAATTGAGCTAAAATTAGCAAATTGGGTAAATTTTCTGTGGGCGGCAGGCCCTCTCCGTTGGAAAGGTATCGGTGATAAATGCTATAATTGAGCATCATTTTAACCAAATAAACAGCGCGCGCCCCAACAAACAGGTGTGCTCTGATTGACTGCGTACACGAAACGTCACCAGCTCAAACGGGGTCTGGAACAGGTTAAAAAAATAGAAATCGCTCAAAACTTTTGTCCTAGGGATAACTTTTGGCGCTCATCACGATTTTGTTATCGATTTCGTAATCGGACCCCTCTGGGCGCCGCTATGAGGAGGAACGAGGGTAGCGTATTATAGTTGGAGTGATCTATGGAAAGGGTGATCAATACTAAATAAAGGAAGAGCCACTGGGCCTAGCTACCTCTTCTATATCAACAGAACAGATGCCAATAATTTGTAGGTCGCGCAATGAATATTTCCGAGAAAAAAATATTTGGCTATGTGGCGCTCCTTGTAAGAAATACACTCCCATTCTTTCCTGGATTGTAGTGTCACCAACAGTTATAAGATGGTGTTACTTACTCTGAACTAGGTGCTCTGGTTGTTTACTGGGATGAGATGACATCAGCGGTTCAGTATTCGAGGTCTAAAATGAGTCCTCACCTCTTTCCACGGTCTTGTATTCATCTTTATTTATCCAACAGTTGACACATTTTACAGAAAATGTCCATTAGTATATCTGACAAATTGGTCATAAGGTGGGTTTCACTAACATTGAAGTGGTACGATATCGATTAAAGTGTCCAACATTGAGTTTTTACCGATAATCATGCGTATTCCGGAATTTTCGATTTTCTAATTTACAAGTATTTTCAGAACATCGTTGTTCTAGCAACCTTATATTTTAAAGATCATATGTTACTTTATATTTAGCGCGATATGAGACCGTAGACATTTCGCATTCATCAAGTTCAATTATCCATATGCCATGTTTATTGCGCAATAATAGTTTAAATTAAGATAACTTCTAAACTAAACCTAGGAACTGCTTTTTCACATCATTTTCTGAAAAGGGATTTCTGATACTGTTACTGATTCTAAGTTGAGGTCATGAAAAAATTCAAGGGCGAAAGCGTACTCGAAAACTTTTCTTCAAAATTTCCAGCTCAAATCAATATAATTTTTCATCATACAGTCGCGGTCAAAAGTCTTCGGGCACTTTTTTATATCTGATACAACTTTTTAACCTAAAGGGGCTTTCATATGATATGGTAGGACCATATACCAAATCTATTGGAGATTACGATGCAACTATTGGAGTATTACGAAATCTTCGAGATCTTGCTTTGTGATGACGTAATCGATGCACACTTTTTTGAAGGGCCATTATTCTTACATAGATTTTTTCCTGCTTACCAAACTTTCAGGGTGTTGAGACAAGCCCACGATCTACCCATAAAATTTTTTTCAATATGCTGCGGTGCCGCTACTTGGCTGCAGCCAAGCTGCAATTTCGAGGTCGGAAAATCATATCTCGCCTTTTAGAGATCGCACAGACCCGATCAAAGCAACAAAATGATCGCCATCATGACTGCCAATGATCCTGAGAATATAGCCGCGGTGGGCCATCATTTGCCCTCAGGGCACGAAAAAATCACTTTTCGCATTATTGTGGTCTGACGAAGGGGAAGTCTATAGGACGTGCTCTAAAGATCTGGTTGGGGCGTGGATTCGGTTGAGAATCTATGGGAGAACCGATTCCTAGCTGCAATAAGCGTTTCGATTGGATTCCTGCCCGCGGCGATCGATTTCCGGAAGGACACTGGATTGACCACGCCCTTTTTCTGCCCGTTGGCAACGATCAGACTTTTGAGTGTATCTCAGCACTGAGCGAACGGACAAGGCTGGCAGACCCATCAATGGAATCAGCGTGGCCGGCTCTATAATCTCATTCACAAATTGCATCATCACTTTGCAATATTTCATCATCCATAGGCAATATTTTAGAAAATGCTAAAATATTGCATATTGATGACGTAATTTGCGCTTTGGAGTGGTGGAAAGATCAAATTTATTCTATTTGCACCTCATCCATATTTTTCCGTTGACTTACCGCAAACAATACACAAAAAATAGAAGTATTGCCTAAGGATGATGAAATATTGCAAAGTGATGATGCAATTTGTGAATGAGATTATAGAGCCGGCCACGCTGATTCCATTGATGGGACTGCCAGCCTTGTCCGTTCGCTCAGTGCTGAGATACACTCAAAAGTCTGATCGTTGCCAACGGGCAGAAAAAGGGCGTGGTCAATCCAGTGTCCTTCCGGAAATCGATCGCCGCGGGCAGGAATCCAATCGAAACGCTTATTGCAGCTAGGAATCGGTTCTCCCATAGATTCTCAACCGAATCCACGCCCCAACCAGATCTTTAGAGCACGTCCTATAGACTTCCCCTTCGTCAGACCACAATAATGCGAAAAAGTGATTTTTTCGTGCCCTGAGGGCAAATGATGGCCCACCGCGACTATATTCTCAGGATCATTGGCAGTCATGATGGCGATCATTTTGTTGCTTTGATCGGGTCTGTGCGATCTCTAAAAGGCGAGATATGATTTTCCGACCTCGAAATTGCAGCTTGGCTGCAGCCAAGTAGGGGCACCGCAGCATATTGAAAAAAATTTTATGGGTAGATCGTGGGCTTGTCTCAACACCCTGATAGTTTGGTAAGCAGGAAAAAATCTATGTAAGAATAATGGCCCTTCAAAAAAGTGTGTATCGATTACGTCATCACAACGCAACATCTCGAAGATTTCGTAATACTCCAATAGTTGCATCGTAATCTCCAATAGATTTGGTATATGGTCCTACCATATCATATGAAAGCCCCTTTAGGTTAAAAAGTTATATCAGATATAAAAAGTGCCCGAAGACTTTTGACCGCGACTGTATATGCGGCATCAATATAGAACCAACTAAAATAAACGTTGACCACTATTCTACAACACTACCATGAGTACAAGACACAAGGATTTGAAACGTTCGAAAACCATGAACTCGAATTTCAATTCCCAAATGGTTCATTACTTTCTTAACAACCTGATAAATATATTTTCTCGTCCATTTTTGAAGACAATGAATTTCTTCCTAGGGGCTCTGGTGGTCGATTCTATTGCAATTCGTATCTGAAGATAAGGGAGATATGAGAAAAGGAGATAAAAAGGAACTTGTATTCGAAGCATTCTTTTTTTTGTTTTGGCTTGATTCAGGATAAAAATCTTTTTTCAAAGAAATATTTTAACAGGAAAGCAGCGCTGTGCTTGAAACGAGACCAGATGCTGTACTGGCAACTGAGGAGATGAAGAAGAGAGTTATTGTGCATAAACCGATGAAGCCCACTAATGTGAACGGAGATGGATACGGTCACTACCCAATCGTCATTGAGCTGATGAAGGAGGACAGAGGTGAGTTTTAGAGATTTTTTTCTGAGACTGTCTTAATCTCCTTTCAGATGGAAATTCAGCACCGTACTGCACATTATGCCCGATCTAATGATTTCCCAACGTCAACCCATTAGTGTAAACGCGAATTTAACAACGCAATATTTTTTTTGTCGTTCTCTTCTCTTCGTGTATTTGGTTCAAATATATCATCGCTTTTCAAAAATGTTGAAACACTCAAAAACCGCGCTATTTTACTAGACCGTCGGCATTGTCAGGGGGGGGGGGGGGGGGTAGGGGAATACACTCTTCCTTTCATTCATATTCTAATTACGAGCAGTAGCTGTCACTAGTCTAGACGAACTACTTGTTCCAAAACGAGAATTATAACATTGTAAGAGCTCGCGGGAAATCAAATCACACTGATTTTCCTTCGCTTTTCGAGAATAAAAAACCATCAAATCAATGTCTTCAGATCACATGTGTTCAGTTTTGAAAGTTACCCCTAGGAATATGTTTTGAGTCACTTCGATTTCTAAGCTGTAGATAGGCTAAACAGTATCCTGTTATTTTCAAGTCCTGCAATAAACACCTCCCATCTTGCTTCCGATTGCATTGCTACATCGGCCGATAAAAGTGTGCGACTACTCGCCCCATAAATAAATTCTTGCATAACCGACGTCGTCCTCCTCACTTTCTATATGACCAAATGGTCCCCGTTAATTAAAGCCGAGAGAGAGAGAACGCTATGAGTCATCGCAGTGTGTGGAGTCAAGAATCAAGCCAGTCTAATGTTTAAATATAGAATAGTTGTTTTGCAAATCGTTGCTCCAACTTTTAAATAAAAACAAATCATCTTTTCGCTTTTGACTTCGATTCGATTTCTCCTCTTGACTCCTTTCTTCAATTCTTCTGCTTTGTGATGACCATCTCGCCGAAATTTATTGCCTCACTCCTCTACTGGTGCGGCGTGAGAGATAATGTACAGTCTCTCTGAAGTTACTGAACCTCAGATTAATCGTTGGATTGAGAACAAAATGTTCAGAATGTAGACAATTTAGACTCAGCCAAAAAACGTGATATTTGACGTTGGAATTGCCATTCAAATTGTAGTTTTTTTTTAAATTTCAAATTGTAGTTGTGAGAAACCACTAAGGAAAACTAAAAAAAGGTATCCTTAGAGTCCTTCTTCAGGTTTTGAGCTAATTCAATTTTTGACCTGTTCCGGAGACTTGTTTTGATCGTAAAGAGCGTCTTATGTTTTTTTCCATCTCCCAAAGTAAATACCGCTCAACTGACTCGTCCTCACATCTTAACTTCGACCGATAAACGTGTATGTGTGCCTCCACGCCACATAAAATCATATACAATCGAGGCGGCATTCTTTACATTCGTCGTGTGCAAATGGTTCCCATTGAATAGCAGCCAATGACACATCAGTGTAGAGTGTGGTGACAAAGAGAAATATTCCTCACTCTCAAGAGTCCCAGCCTGTCGGAAATTTTTTTTCAAGTTTCTTAACGGGAAAGAATCGTTTTTCCATGTACTTAACTTTTAGAGTAATTATTCTGAGAAAATCTTCACGCCAACTTGTAGATATGCATGTACTATGTACATCAGTTCTCTCATCCCAATTACGCCAACTCAGCCATGGACGTTTCAGTTTCTCTCGTTGTCACCTTTGTTCGATTCTCCTCCTTTGCGATGACGATCTTGCCGAAATTATGCTGCACAAATTTCATGGGTGGAAAATGGAAACCCGTTTTGGCCAACTTTGCAGAACTTTTTTCGTTGTCAAGCTACAGCTTCCAAACTTGATACAGGGGTGGTAAAACACGTTTGAAACATTTTCCTTTTGATTGGAGAGATTTTGATCAGATTAAGCTGAGTTAGGCAAGTTTCCCACCGATCACTCTGTAGTTATTGAAGCTCAGGTGCAACAATCGTTGTATACAAATACATTAAAGAAAAAAATATTTAGAACGTAGACAATTTAGAAACAACCAAGAACGTGATATTTTAATAGTAAAATACTTATTTGTTTTAAAGTGACCGTGCATAGATAGCGAAATGCACTTAATTAGTAGCATTTTGCCCAATGATCACGGGAAAAATAAAGAAAAAAAATCGGACTATTTGGAGAGACGCTACGGTTTTACCCGCTAACCACACCACAATGCATCAAAGGGCCCCACCTTTTCCTAATATTTCTAAAAACTGCTCCAGACCAAACAATTCGTGGCGGATGAATGCGTACGACGTCCTGGGTGTCTGCTGAGTAAAATTCCTTGTGTTTCATGTTCATTCCCTGTACTGAAGACGCCATTAGGAAACGTCGAACTTGCACACCACGAAAATTGAAATGCTCACGCTGTCACTCCGAGGGAGAGAGAGCTCCATGACTCATCACAGAGAAGTGTGGTGCAATTCTCACTCCTTCCGTCAAGAGTCAAGTCCGTCTAATGTTTAAATATAGAATAGTTGTTTCGCAAATCACCCCAACTTTTAGATAATCATGTTTTCGCTTTTGAATTGTTCGACTTCTCCCCGTGATTCCTTTCTTCGACTCTTCTCCTTTGCGATGATGATCTCGCCGAAATTTATAGCCTCACCACTCTATTGGTGCGTATAAGAAAGTATAAGAAAGTGACAGAGAAAGTAAGGTGGGGAGGGGAGGGGAGACTGAAGCTTCGCAACTCTTTCCTTTCTATTCCCCGTGCCCATAGACTTCCAGGCGTGGAGGCGCACCCCTCTATTCATGTTTTCGGGCACGGTGCTTAAAATGAAAAATTAAGCAAATTGGCCCGGGAAATCGAGTAGTAGTTACCTGATGGGTATGCCGTTTCTCGGTGACCGTATCCCTGGCAATAGTGGATCTATCGTAATCCAAATTTTCAGGCAGTTGTCTAATTGACTCGGGATTTTGTGTAGATGGTAGAGCTCAACTGGGCAGTGTCTAAGGGGAATACCGTAATACTCCTACAATATCATCGGCAACGGCAATCATTCCTACAGTACACGGAAAATATGAAATTAAGCTAATTGACTTTTGCTTGGGGGTGGATGTCAAGGCGCCCACGCCCAATTGAATTTAACTTAATTTGAACTTTCTCATCCGATATAGAGGGTGTTGCATGCAAGATTCTTTCGGCCTTGCCTCAGCCGCGATATTCTCGCCTATGTTATATTCCTGGCCTCAATGTCCGCACTGCTTGCTCTATTCGTCTTGCCGGTAGCAAAATTAACCATTTCAGAATGGCCGAGGCAAAGGCTGCGCGTGCGGGATGTGTGGAGGCCATTTGGAAACGGAAGGCAAAATCAACTCTTCAAGGTCATGCTCGTTAAGACAAATTCCTATGGCGTTTTAGCACAATGCAAGAGAGTCTATCGGACGCATTCGAAACATTCTAGGCAGAGGGCGAAAAAGAATTTATAGGATAACAAGACTGTTAATGCACCTTTGAATTCCCGATGGTCTCGCCTCGATTTGCGTGCCATGGGAAGAAACAAAGCAGGAGACATTCATAGGAACTCAAACTCACGCAAGTGTTTTGCCTTTCCCCATACGAGCGAACTCGAACACACTACTTTTATACCGACGTCGCTCGCAAAAATTGGAGCACATGAGACCGGGTTCACTGCCCGCTTGAGAGGGGAATCTAGAGAGACTCGAGCTCGGCTGCGCCCTGATTATTTACGATTTTAGATTTTTCGATTTGGCTGAAAAAATGAAAATATCGGAATAGCAAATAAAAAGGGGTATAAACTAGGGTGGCCTAATCCGGGTCCGAATTCTGCGGTCCCGGGACCGACTCGAAAAGCGAGAGTGCGGTCCCTTTTTGTCCCGGGACCCGCGGGACCGTTTTGGTCCCGCGGGTCCACTGCCGGTCCCGTGGGTCCAGTCCCGCGGGACCACTATATGATTACTTAAATAGGGGAGTATTTGAGCCCGGATAAGTGTTTTGTGAAAGTGTAATAGTGTTTGGGAAACAAGGGGCTCCTCTAAACACATTTCCATAAAATTTTGGAAAAAAATATTTTTTTTGAAAACAAAAAATAGAATAAAAATTTCTTTAAAAAGTATAAATTATAGTAGAGGCAGCACTTGCTAGTGATAGTGCATGTATATAACCACGATTCAAGTGCTATTCCTCTTACCGTGTTGTATTTTTCCTTCGTGGTCCCGGGGGATCAGCGGGATCAAACGAGACCGAAATGGATTTTTGGACCCGTGCGGGACCGGTACCGAAAACGGGACCGGTACCGTTTTGGATCATGCACGTCTTCATTGATCAATTGCAGTGGTGATCGATCTTGCACGATAGACATTGAGCGTAGATTATTTTTCGAGAGAAGCAAGTGTATCGTACGAAATATACCTAATATATAGCAAGTAAAATTATCCAGGAAAATCTACCATAATAGGAAAATTGTTGGTTTTTAAAAAAAAATTGTAACTTTTTTCTCCGATGAGATACAATCTTAGTCACAACATAAAAATGATCCTTAGAACGAGAGCTTTCAAAAAAATATAGCTATGCAAGAGGTTTGGATGCGTTTAGCCAAAGATGAAAATTTCACTTTTCAACATAATGTGAAACATATCTCAGCCGGGTTTGATCTACGAAACTTTTCATGGCCATTTTCGGTCTCTACGGTCAATGGTTACCCTAGGGACAACTTTTCAGCATAGGTTAGGTTTTGCTTGTACGGCCACTGTAGAGAGAATCTCAATCGACTCAGAAATTCTCTCATATATCCTGAATTATATGATAAATAATTCCAGAATCATTGGCCGACATAATTAACTCAGCGACGGACGAACTAGATAAACTCGATACGAATAACCAAATAGACGATTCTTCTTCTTTCAACATTAAGTACTTTCTCAACAGTTTGGAGTACGAAGCATTCGTAGAAGAAAAAGGTTTGGATTGTATTTAAAGTGCTTTTCCCACAAAATCAATTCAGGCTCGCAATTAAATTTCGAATTCATTCGACGTTTCGTCCATGGTAAAATTAATCGTCAAATAAATCCTCGTGGCGGTGATGCGGGACAGTTCAGAGACATACGGATCTGCGATCTCGAGGAGGTGAGAAATGAATACATGCCATTATGTTAGACGAATTTCAAATGAATTTCAGGGGGCGACTCGGTGTTTGCTCTGGAATGCTGGTAGTAACTGCCTCAGGCAGCTGGATGATCTGCTCAAATTGGAACGGTAAGACAATTAACGTTTAAAGACTCTCCCTTTCGATCTGTCGGGGAGGGAGAGCGAGAAAGAGTGAGAGACTGTTGAAAATTAGTGTTTGATCGATATGGCTTCGTTTTGATGAAAAAAAAATTAGTGTTTGATCGATATGGCTTCGTTTTGATGAAAGTATACGAGAACCCGTTATCGGTAATTGTGTCTCAGTTGAGAGTTATGCTTTGAAAATTTTATTTAGTTAACATTCTGAATGCACTATGTTTTGTAGAGAATGGGAGAATGAATACTATTAGGCCCGCGAAGGAGATCGCTTCTCGTCCTGGCTCATTTCCGAAGTTATGAGCAATCTAAACATAGAAAGGAACAACGAATAAGTATTATTTACATGTTTTAAAGCCACTTTAAGGCTAATTGACAAGATTGAACCGGACATTCTCCTGCTCAATGAGATCACTCTGACCGAGAGGAACAAAGATCTATTTGTGGACAAGATGGCAGGGTTGGGCTACAACGTCGCTGTATCGTGAGTTTGTCTAACAATACAAATAAGATATTAATTTATAGACTGTTATTGTCTGACTATAACAATAAGCTACATATTTGCAAAATAATTCTCTCAGGATAGCTCCATCATACAAGCCCGGCAAAGTTCGAACTCAGAGAGGAAGCGCTATTTTGGCGAAGAGAGCTGGATAGATTAAGGGAACTGAAATTCGTGGATCAACCAATAAGTGTACGTAATTTTGTCCGCTTTGTTAAAACATGTATTGAACTTAATCTATTTTCGGAGCATGAAAGCAATAAACGATTTATATATCAATAACGAGATTCCTGGTTCAACCGATGATCGTATGTATATTTGCTTGCTCCGCATTTTAATAAGTTTATAATGAACAAAGTATATTTTCGGGACCTGATAGGCTGATAGGGTGATACAGCAATAATGAGATATTCTTCAGCATACGAGACTACATTCGTCTCTCGCGAGAAACCGGTGTGTCACTTACTGTGCTGTTACATAGCGAGTGCTGCGAAGCAGTCAGTGATCGACGAAGCGCAAGAAGCGATGATGGATGCAGTCGGGAAAAAACACAATTGTTTGTTTCATCGATATCTTTCCATCTCATTGGGTATTAGTCTTTTCGGGGAAAATAAATCGGACAAGAATGGAAAAAATAAGGCCCATAACTTAAATTACGGTGAAGTTATATCTGTGAAATTTGAATTGGATGTTCCTCAAAGGTATTGGAACTCCCGATTATTTTTTCGCCCCATTATTTCAATATTACTTTACTCCGATACATTCAACTGAGAGCTTACCAGTATTTGAGCAGAACGAGCTGCTTGTCAGAACCCAACGGCACAAATGCCGTTGGGTTCTGACAATCACATTTCTTACGCTGCGGGCTGATGTGTGGTGTCTTTCATTCGTCTTTCTTAAGGTATCATCGCGGGCGATTTTAATTGCACACACGAAGAACTAGGCATTCTTAGGAACTCATTCACTCAAGAAATAGTTAGTAGCAATAGATGCAATTGTCTAGCCATACATCAAACGAGTATAAATGAAGAGTGTAGACAAATATGGAGGAATGAAGGAAAAAGTTACAGGCAAGTGCCCTAAATGCTGCAAGAAAGAGGAAGCAGCGAGCACGGCGAAGCCAACTCAGCAAAAGAAGAAGTAAGGATTTTTTCGAAGGCGTGATTCATCTGCATTGTATGGCATTTAGGCATCTTCGTCTTGGTAAAACATTTTTGATACGATAAATAGTTATTCGTTGCTATTTGTTTATTGGTTCATCAATTAATTGTGCTATTTGTCTTACAACTAATTGATCTTTCAACTATTTTTACAAGCCAGTCAGCCCTAAGGAAAGGGGTTTGGACTGCCATCTTGTACAATCGGAAGTGACTCTCTCACATCTGCACATTCTCTCACTCTGGCCCCTTTCTTTAGGATTGGAATCTGGTGGTTTGCCCACAAAGAAGGGTGAGGGGTCTACCTATGTCTACGTTCATCGTATTGGTGTCGCTTTCGATCACCCACAATGAGGATGATTTATTTTAACCGGTTTTCATGCGCCTTTTTGCAAAACATTTCCGTAATGATCTTTCCATTGTGTCTATAATTCTGAACGTTACCACTCTTGCTACGATATCTTCACGGCGTTTTGGCGGGAACAATTTTGAATGGCCTTCGTAAATTCCCTTCGAGATCGAATGGAGACTCCTCTGATTGGCGGAATGCCAGCACGCAGTCTCTCTCACTTTGTCCCCTCTCTTGCTGGCCCCTTCCCATTGAGAGACAGACTCTCTTTTGAGCTACCTCTCCCCTATACCCCTGCAAAATACCGTACATCTTCTACACACATCTGGCGCACGCCCATAAAGAGAGGCAGGAAGTTTAACATCGTGAGGATCATTCGCAAAATCAAATCGACAAAGCAAAAATCGTGAGCTGAGAGGTTTCACATTCCACGTAACAATCGAGCTAGAGACTTAATCTTTTTTGTTTCGATACGCCGAGAGGTGTTGCACTTAGAGAATAATGCTTCACAATTCTTTCCGTGCTCTCTATGCTTAAATAACTAATGTATCACACTTTTTCTTTGAATGTGTTGCAAAGGTGCAGAGTAGAGCAGGTGAAGACGAGACAAAGTTTTCAACAACAAAAAAACTGTAACTCACTCATAACAGCGATAAACAATCTACATGTGAAACTACCTCTTCCCAATTCGGGAGGAACTTCTTTGCTTGTCCAAATCAGGCTGTTATTGTTAGTGAGGAGCAGCATACGAAATACGAGAATAAATAAGAAATAAAAAAAGGATGTTAATGATATAGAAAGTGTAAAGTTTATGTGGGATTGATTTACCTTTGCAGAAATAGATAGATTTGCGTATCATTGTGAAGACATTTGAAGTGACCGATAAGGTAAAAAATACATTTTCAGTCAGTGAAGAACGCGGGTCGTGGATACTACGTGTTCGACACTTGTACATACTTCGACTGGGAGATGTAGAATGTGTAACCTGTTAGATAACGTTGTCTGCATTTATATCTGTTCACTGCATTTCCCCGTACCTCGCATAAATATTATCGATTAATTTTTATCATTTTAATCATAGGACCCTCTATAAAAAAACCCCCAGCGAATTTTATTGCAGAGAATTAGAAGTCAAAGAACAGAACGGATGCATCGAATTACTACTTTCATTTGATTGTCTGACTCTGGGGATCGTACAAAGCTCCCACACAGATATATTCATTTTCGAAAAATAACTTCTTCTCTCTTATCACTTGCTATGAAAGCGAGATTTCGAAAGAAATTAACGCTTTCGAAAGAATGCACCATTCGATTAACCACAAAATCGTGTTGCGGCGATTATGAATATGTGTTACATCCATATTATAATAACGCAGAGTAAGTAAAAATAGCAGTACTGTGGCCCCTAGTAAAATGCAAGTCTGCGCACAACATTTCTCATAGTTTCATAACGGTGTTATTGTACGTGGGCCCATTTTCGCAAATCAACAACACTTTCCCACGTCTTATCGCCTTTCGGCACTTGGATTTCGATACTCATAACGCTCAACAACACCGAAGAGTGCAGCAGTGCCGTGACTTGCGGGGTCATCCTCCGAAGAGTGCAGCAGTGCCGTGACTGGCGGGGTCATCCTCCGAAGAATCGATCAGTCAACACTCACTTCCCCAATATTATCAATTATTCATGTGATAGTTACCGAAGTGTCTGCGCCGTTTGTCTTTTTCTTGTTTCCTGTTTGCTAATGGAACATTGCAGAATTGCGCAGGCAAAGGCACAGGCTGCGCGTAAGAAATTTGTGGAGGCCATTAGGACTCTGAAAAATCCAAAAAAAGTCGCTTCAAGGTAATGCTCAATAATTCTTATTGCTTACGGCTTTCTTGAACTAATAATAAATTCTTCTGCAGATAAAGATTTGTGTGGGAAATCATTTTTCCAGAATCATTGGCCCGCATAATAAAATCAGTGGAGGCCGGACTAAAGAAACTAAAAAAGGACAAGCACATTGTCGATTCTTGTTCATTCAATATTCAATACATTCTCAACAGCTTGGAGTACGAAGCATTCGAAGAAAAAGCAAATGAAAAAGGTTTACAATTAGATTGTTTTAAAATATAATTCCGACAAAATTAATTTAGGTGAAGAATTAAATTTCGAATTTATTCGAAGTTTCGTGCATCATGAAATGTCCTCTCGACCAGGTAAGAAAAGGAATCAATGTTATTACGGGAAACAAATTCGACTGAATTACGGCAAATTGTAAAGTTCACGGACAACGTTCACCGTTCATCAGTCGGGCATTCACGAGCCTAAGCCTTAGCCTGAGCCTAATGTGACGCTAAAAATCACCAAAAAATATGAAAGATCGAAATTTGCCTGTTAAAAAAATCCGGCCCAAATCCGTGATCGAGATAAGAATTTGAATTCCCGCACTTTTCGTTTTTCGCTCATATCTCGGCGCACAATGAAGGTAGACATTTGGAGATTTTACACATAGTTCTGCACATGCTGTGAAAATTTGGTATGTCTAGCTTCATTGTGCGCTGAGATATTAGCGAAAAACGAAAAGTGCGGGAATTCAAATTCTTATCGCGATCACGGATTTGGGCCGGATTTTTTTAACAGACAAATTTCGATCTTTCATATTTTTTTGGTGATTTCTAACGTCACATAAGCCAGTCAGTGAACGGTGAACGCCGATTGGTGAACGGTGTGAACGGTGAACTTTGCAATTACCCCTGAATTACAGAACGCAATTCGGTGTTTGCTGTGGAATGCTGGCAGTAATTGCCTCAAGCAACTGGATGATCTGCTCAAACTAAAGGGGTGGGACAAAATCTATGATACTCGCTCAATTCCTTTCGAAACGTTTTAGAGCATAATCGAATTTTGATTTCGAAACAACTGTTATTGGGCGTTTGGGACTGCCTCTCTTGCGCGCGCACGCCCTTTCCGCAGCTTTGATCTAAACTAAAGAAAAGAGCAGCTAACGGATGATCATTAAAAACGGAGTACCACGAATTACGGTCGCCTGATTTTCAATAAGCAAATACAGTAAACCGGAACACGAAAATAGATCGCGCACACTCGGAATAGGAGCATTTTCCTGTCGTTTCCTTGCGAAAATTATTACATTTTGAAGAAAACCGGTATTATCAACAGGGAAACATTATTAGATTATTGGTTAGATATAAATTACGGTAGATTTTCGGATGCGTTGCAATGTGATCGGGTGAGCGTCACCCACAGCACTGCGTTGGCAGTCTATGTGACCAAATATTCGTGTGAAGCCTTCTCTAATAGACTGTTCAACAAATATTCAAAGGCTCATCGTCAAGATTCAATCGGAAATTCTCCTCCTCAATGAGATCACTCTGAACGCTAAGAACCAGCAACTCTTCATATCGGCAATGGCTATGATGGGATATGAGACACACTCGTTTGTTTGATATAACTCAGAGCAGGAAGTCTCCAACTTTCCTTACTCTGGAGACATTTTCTCCAGCTGAGAGAACATGCAAAATGGGGAGAGCGGGCCAGAGATAGTGAGAGGTGATCTCTCGATTTTGCATGCTCTCTCAGCTGGAGACAATGTCTCCAGAGTAAGGAAAGTTGGAGACTTCCCTCTCTGTGAAGAGACTCAATGCTTAATACTTAATACTTTATTCTCCATCGGGAATGTGGGTGAGGTCGGATATCTTGACGTGATGATGGATTCTTCTGTTAATGATAGAGCTGTTTTTGAGACGCAGACGGACGATTGTTTCTCTCAGAATCGCTCCATCGTACAAGCCAGGAGCGGTGAGAACACAGCGTGGAAGTGCTATTTTTGTGAAGGCTAGCGGATGGAAACAGGACCTTGAGATCCATGGATCTCAAAATAAACGTATGTATTATTGAATACATTTTCTCTTTCTCTCCTTTTCTTTTCTCTTTGATGCTTGTTGTATGTGCTTTATCAGATATGAGGCTGTTCGTGTAAGAATCATTAACAATTATGATCACTGAAAATGAAATGTATGCTCAAAATTCTAATTTAAAAAATATTTTTTTAAAAATCAAAATCAATATAAGCGATCTTTGCAGCATACGAAGTCGCGTCCGTCACTCAATCGAATCCTGCGCGCAATATACTATGTTGCTACATTAAGAGCGGTGCGACCGCTGATGAAAGAAGAGATGCGCTAACTGAAATAATGAAGAATATAGGAGACAAATGGAATTGTTTGATATATTATTATTAACTATATTATTGACTGTTACATCTTCAATGGCAACTAATGGACCATATTCAAGGCATCATCGCCGGTGATTTGAATTGTGAAAAGGAGTCTCTCAATATCCTCATCAACGCGAACGCGAAGGGTTTCAAATCTTGCCTGCATCCAGATTGGGCGACTAATCAAGTGAGTACTGCATTTCTTAAAAATAGACGTTTAACGAATTCAAGGAGAGGGTTTATTGCCGCTGTGGGGAGGAATATTTTAGGCATGTATAATTTGTAGAAAAGTTGCATTAGTGAAATTGATCCCACTTCTAGTGGTGCAATGAAAAAGAGATGTGATTTTTTTTCCATCCAGGCAACGCCGTAGAATGCCTTATGGGATATTTACGCGATATTTTCAGCCATTTTTACTTTGCCTCTCAGAGGATTACTTTTTTTTGGGTTTCAGGCATCTACTGAAGCTAATCCCACGAAGATCGATCATGTGCTAGTTCATAACGATCCTGTACTCGGGAAAAGAATTCTGGTCCACAAACCGATAGATCCAACCTTTGGTTATGGACACAAGCCGATCATTTTCGACATCTACAGCAAGGATCGAGAAAGTAAATATAATTACTTTCTTTGAGAACAACTCTGGGAATGAATAAATATGTATTAATTCGAAACTAAACAATAAATAATGATCCTTGGACATAAATTTCAGGTGAATGCCCAACCTACTGCGAAAACGGTCGCTGCAAGACCGTCTCACAGGATGGACATGACGTGGAAAGAATAAAATTAGAAGAAGAAGTAAATATGAAGCAACTTTCTTACTCACAATCAGATGTCTAATATCACGCCTCTCACGAGAGGGTCGAGCTAACTCGATGTATTCTGGGAATGGGGCCAAAAAGTGAAATTGAGGTTTTCCTGGATTTGGGCCCTCCCAAGCTTGTCTGATAATTTCCCGAGGTATTGGAACCCACTTTTCATTTTGTGGGTCGTGGCACCGGGTCGGCTATCCTGGTAGCCAACTTTGACCCCGATTTTCTCGATTGTGCGCTATTTGTGTGAAAAATCATGTCTGAACCACCCCGGCTCATTTTTCGAGCTCTATCGATCCATGCTATTCACTTATCCTGAAATTCACATTGAACAGTACTACAATCCACCTCATGTATTTCAAAAGTGTAGGAAAAAATGCAACTCGATCTTTGATATGTTGTAGACGGCGTTGTCCTCTTTGAAATAAGTGGCTTATGCTCAAAATAGCAGAGGATTGGTGTGTTCTGTGCCGTTTTCCAATTTCGAGATGATTTGAAGTCATAATCATTCAGCCCAGACCGCTGGGGTTGAACGAAACATAGAGAAAATGATGCATCATTTCATTCATTTCATTCACCGCGCTCAAAAATGAGCGGTTTTAACTGTGTGAAATTGATTTCAAATCATCTCGAAATTGAAAAACGGCACAGCACACACCAATCCTATTTTGAGCATAAGCCATTTATTTCAAAGAGGACAACGCCGTCTACAACATATCAAAAACCCAGCTGCTTTTTTTCCTACACTTTTGAAATACATGAGGTGGATTGTAGCACTGTTCAATGTGAATTTCAGGATAAGTGAATAGCATGGATCGATAGAGCTTGAAAAATGAGCCGGGGTGGTTCACACATGATTTTTCACACAAATAGCGCACAATCGAGAAAATCGGGGTCAAAGTTGGCTACCAGGATAGCCGACCCGGTGCCACGACCCACAGAATGAAAAGTGGGTTCCAATACCTCGGGGGGTTATCACATAGGCTTGGGAGGGCCCAAATCCACGAAAACCTCAATCTCACTTTTTGGCCCCATTCCCATCGCCAGCTCGATCCTCTCGTGAGAGGCGTGATATGAGGCTGTTCGCGTAAGGATCAACAACTTGCCTGAAGGACCTCGTACATCGATTTTCTGAAAAGCAGAAAATCTGGGGTTTTCGAGGGTGCTGATAATCGTGGTGACAATCATTTTTCATTTAACTCATCGGCTGAAGCGTACTGTAACTACCATTTTTGAGGCTACATCGCCATATCTCATGAACCTGTGAGTGAATTTCCATGAAAACAGTTTTCTATGGGTATTTTCACTCGCTGATAACGATGTGATATTCAAATTCAATTAATATGATACACGCCTAATTTCAAAAATGTGATTTGGAATACCGTCAACCAGAATCATGATTTACATGTATTGAAAGATGCGCCTTATTCTCGGCTTTCAGAATCGTATGCTACATGCATAGTTCAAATGTACCGTTGTACCACTTCACGGTCAATTTAGTCGCCAATTTCTCCATTCATTGACCGCACCGTTGTGCGCGCAATGAGAATGAGAGTGAGAAATTTCAGATAGACAATAGAAATTATCATTTTGCGATGGCCTTTCTAGTCACTTGACAATAATTGCGGTCAATTAATGGAGAAATTGGCAACTAAATTTATCGTGAAGTTGTACAACGGTACATTTCAACTATGCATGTAGCAAACGATTCTGAAAGCCAAGAATAAGGCGCATCTTTCAATACATGTAAATCACGATTCTGGTTGAAGGTTTTCCCAATCACATTTTTGAAATTAGGCGTGTATCATATTAATTGAATTTGAGTATCACATCGTTATCAGCGAGTGAAAATACCCCTAGAAAACTATTTTCATGGAAATTCGTTTACAGGTTCATGAGATATGGCGATGTAGCCTCAAAAATGGTAGTTACAGTACGCTTTAGCCGATGAGTTAAACGAAACATGATTGTCACCCCGATGATCAGCACCCTCGAAAACGTAAGTGCCCTAATTTTGAGAATACATTTCATTTTCAGTGTACATAGTTTTTATTGATTCTTACGCGAACAGCCTAATATACAGGGTGCGTGAAAATTACTGGAACTCGACTACTTCAGATTGCACAATCGCTGCTAATCGATATTTCGCATCACCTGTTGCACAGTTAGGACGACTAACCTCCCCTATAAAGCAATTCAAGGTTTCAATCCGATTGGTACAATTGGTCAAATATTGTAAAAGTAAACTCGGTGATATATGCGATTTTGAAAGTTCGTAGAGAGGGAATCCAACACTCCGATATTTTCGTTCGTCTCAACGCCCCCGAGATAACCGTCTACCGCGCCAGCCGACGCTACCAGGAACTCGGCACGGCAGACAACCGTCCGGGGAGAGGAAGACCGATGACCGCAACTTCACCCCAGAAAGGTGAAATGAGTTGACAGAAGATCCACCATAACCCCGAGAGGAGCATGCTCGAGATGATTTCAACCTCGGTATTTCCGACGCCTCCATTCGCAAGGTCATAAAATCCGGCATGGTGCAGCACCAGTACAAGTACCACAAACTGCATGATTTGGCAGGTTGTCAGATCAATCTCCGCAGAATGGGATGCCCCCTCCTTCTCGACCGAAGTAGCATTGACGCACCTCAGGCCACTTTCTGTACTGACGAAAATATCTTTACCTTCGAGGATAAGATTGAAACTAAAAACGATTAAATCATCGCCCATGATACCAAGGAATCTGGAAAGTTGTGTGGCATACCAGCCATATTTCGCATCTTGCCTATATGACTGCATGGGAAGGCTTTCCCCCCGCCGGTCGGTTCCCTCTAGTCTTTGTCGAAATCCAAGGGCATGTTTCTGTAGCTAATTAGTTGAGTAAATGACTGTATAAAACTGGTTGCTCAAATCGCATTCAAAGGGGAGATATTGATATAAAGTTCGAGTTCCAGTAATTTTCACGCACCCTGTATCTGTGCAATAATCGTGTCTCCTGCAATGACTAAATTTCCTTTTCACAATTGCATAAAACGTTGCGCTCAACGAAAAACCCTTACATTGGGGTAATTGGTAATACCGCGGTCCCTCGCGACTGATTATGAGCGCGTCTACTATTTCCCGTCGTTTCATAAGGGTGGAATCGTACAGTGCCCTCTTTCTCAAATCGACAACACTTTCCGTCGCCTTATCGCCTTTTGGCACTCGGATTAGTGCGTGTAACATAACGTTTGCCAGCGCTGATAAGGACTCGATCATCGCCGTGTCAGTCTGAATCATAATATTTCTCGGGAATGATCACTCGATCTGCTAGCCAGTCGCATAAATTGCGACTCTTTAGGACAGCTGTCACCAAAGTTAACTGTTGTTGTGTCGTTCTTAGTTATTTTGTGTTTCATGATCGCGACTTTCGTTTGCCATCTGTAGACGGAAATAGATTTCAATACATGGAAATATTTTCAGAGATGGCGGAAGGAGACCCAGAACTGTGTAGGTTTTAGATGTTTTCTTTGGATTCGAAAAATATCAAATACAATTGTATAGACGAGGACACTTCCACTCCAGATATTTCTGGAGGGCTTTGCTACGATAACTTTGAATTCGGCTGCGAGAAAGAAGAGGTTGGCGAATGTGCATCCATACTATTGTGGCCTAAACCGCGAACATCCCGGGAATGGGTACTCAACGGGAACAGTACCCATATTGTACCCGGTACCCGGGATCGGGTCAGAATTGGACCGTGAGTACCCGGTACCCGCGGGTACTTCGCGAAAAATTGGGAAGAAAATAGAGTAAAGTGTTGGAAAATAGTATCTTATGATTGCTGAAACGCGAAGCAGTAAGGTATTTCACGTCTATAATGACTATTATCAAGAAATCGGATATACTCAGTGCGATTATTTTGGAGTGTCAGAAAAATCACAACAGGATGGGAAAATTCAGTACCAGTAAATTCGGTACAAGGAAGAACAGAGTAGAATGCTTGCTGTTTCGTTGCCACTGTATTTCATTCAGGAAACTCTTTTTTAATTTGTTTTTATTCAGCAGAGTAAGACAGCCTGAACTTAGAAGTAATCACATTAGCAACTTACTATACAACAGATATGATTATTTTATTTTTTTTCTTCCTTAGAGAATTGAAATGAAGTATACTAAACCCGTTGAGCAATGGAAAAGTGCATTTACAAACGCAGTATACATTAATATGCGCCTGCCATTGATAATACCATATATATTTATTGATTTGTTATAGAGTGCATATCGTTTCTTGGTGTGGAATGCAGGCAAATCGGCTGTGAATATGCTCTTAAAGGAGCGAGGAAGCGGAGAATTGCATGAGTAAGAGACTTCTTTTGTGTGTATGTGTTTTGTATCTGAATATCACATCTTCATATATTTCATACACTTTGTTTCAGCCTCGTTGCTTCAATTGATCCGGATTTCATATGTCTGAACGAAATCAAATCTGAAGAAGGCTCACTCAGACGAGCACTAAATAATGCTAGAGAGTCACTCGCTAACTATAAAATTCTGGAGTCAGCGGTTAGTAATGGAGGCCTTATCGTAGTGTTCATTTCAGAATGTCGCCGTCTATCAGTACAAGGAAAGAGAACTACATCCGAGGACTTGTTATTTTGGCTCGGCAGTATATTAAAGCTTCCGATTACTCTTGTTTCGCTACATCTGTACGTAAACGATGTAGCCCAACGGACTCTCACGCTATCGCAGAGCACATAAATAGTGAGTGGCATTTGCACGTTCAAGTAATATGAGAGGTTATCTCAGTGGGTCGACATATTTTTTCAGAAACTTGGCACAGGGCTAAATTTACAATGCGATACTAACCATGTTATAAATTAATGCGTCATGTGAGGAGTACGAATACACTAAGCAGAAAGTTCAAAAACGAGTCTACGCCTCAGGCGATGAAATCGCGCGATTATGACGTCATTATCTATTTTCGCCAATTCGAACCGAATCAATTTGTACTGTGTATTAATGGATTCCTCGTTAAAATACAAATATTTTTTGGTTACTGAACTTTTTTGATTGGAGCCGATGCTAGCGAGTTATTCAGGGAAATGAGTTTCATTTAATTTTCATTAAAAAGTTTCTCGTAAAAAATAAAATTTTATTTGAAATATTTAATCGTTGAATTATTATACAAAATATATTTTAAAAGGAAAATAAAACTTGCCCTGGAAGGAAGTCAAATCAGGAAAAGTGTGGTGAAAACTCGAATAAAGTCAGTTGTTGACAGCGTAAGTACGGTAAGTACTTGCATCATACGGTTTTATCAATATCGAAAAACCTATTAATATTATCTAATTTCTCTCGTTATGGACTCCGATGTGCTCTATGTAATAGAAGAAAACTGTAAAATATAAAGATGACAAAGTTAAACCGAGGAAAAGTGAAGGAATTTAAATAACTACGGTATAGTCCATAACGAGAGAAATTAGATAATATTAATAGGTTTTTCGATATTGATAAAACCGTATGATGCGAGTACTTACCGTACTTACGCTGTCAACAACTGGCTTTATTCGAGTTTTCACCACACTTTTCCTGATTTGACTTCCTTCCAGGGCAAATTTTGTTTTCCTTTTAAAATATATTTTGTATGATAATTCAACGATTAAAATTATCAAATAAAATTTCATTTTTTACGAGAAACTTTTTAATGAAAATTAAATTAAACACATTTCACAGAATAACTCGCTAGCATCGGCTCCAATCAAAAAAGTTCCGTAACCAAAAAATAGTTGTATTTTGACGATGAATCCATTAATACACAGTACAAATTGATTCGGTTCGAATTGGCGAAAATGGATAATGACGTCATAATCGCGAGGTTTCATCGCCAGAGGCGTAAACGCGTTTTTGAACTTTCTGTTTAGTGTATTCGCACTCCTCACATGGCGCATTAATTTATAGCATGGTTAGTATCGCATTGTAAATTTAGCCCTGTGCCAAGAACATGTCGACCCATTCAGATAACCTCTCATATCATTTAAGAGAAAGGATCGGTAAGACTCGACCAAAATCGACCCTGCCGGACACGTTGCGCTAGCACTAAGAACTGGAAGTCCATACTCACACATGTGGAGTGTCTTGGTGTCGCATTATCCAAAACGGCCCTTATTTCTATTTGCAGGCTCTGGTCCTGGAGAAAAATGGTTTTGAGTGACCAGGTCTCGAAAAAAAAATTTCTCCAAATTGAAAAAAATTTCAATTTTATATTTTTATTATGTTTGGAGTGTCAAAACATGGTAAATGACCTACTCTAATCCAATTCAGCATGTATCTGAAACCACTTTTTTGACTCGAAATTTTGGTTTTTTGAGAAAAGTTTGCCATTTTTCGAACTGAACCCAATAGCTTTTATGCACATGTTGTAGCCAGACATGCTGTGAATCTATGCCCACCATTCCCAGCCTCTGATCGATCACCCCTTTTATCGAGATTTTTGTCCGAAAATTTGTTTATGTTAGGCTGAAAATGAATAACCGTGTTTCTCTCCTTTATAATAATTCTCTTTCACATTTTTGGCGATGAATATATTTGTACATATATTTAAGAATACATCACAATGATTTTAGAGGAGCTTTTCACCCCTGCTTTTCGGTGAATTTGAATGAGTTATCGATATTTCCCACGAAATTCTCATGAATAATATTTTATCTTAGCATCCCGATGAATTATTCAGTCCTAAATCTGCTTAAATTGCTTATAACACATTTCTAGAAAACATTACTGTAGATTGCTTCAAAATATCTAGATTATTTCTATTTAAAACTCATTTCTGACCACGATTGACCACGATTGTTTCTGAGTAAGTGAGAATTTATTTCTTTTTTATATAATTTCATCACTTTTAGTTTCTGATTTTTTTTATCAGAAATCATCTAGATATTTTGAAGCAATCTACAGTAAAAGTTTTCCAGAAATGTGTTATAAGCAACTGAATAATTCATCGGCATGCTATGATATGGAAAATATTATCCATGAGAATTTCATGGGAAATATCGATAAATCATTCAAATTCACAAAAAATTAGGGGGTCAAAAGCTCCTCTAAAATCATTGTGATGTATTCTTAAATATATTTACAAATATATTCATCGATAACAATGTGAAAGAGAATTATTATAAAGGAGAGAAACACGGTTATTCATTTTCAGCCTAACATAAACAAATTTTCGGACAAAAATCTCGATAAAAGGGGTGATCGATCAGAGGCTGGGAATGGTGGGCATAGATTCACAGCGGACCAGAGCCAGCAAATAGAAACAAGGGTCGTTTTGGATAATGCGAGACCAATACACTCAACATATATGAGTATGGACTTCCAGTTCTCAGTGCTAGCGCAACGTGTCCGGCAGGGTCGATTTTGGTCGAGTCTTATCGATCCTGTCTCTTAAAGGGAGCCGGAATAGATTGGAATAGAGGAATAATAATATTTGATAAATTATTTTACAGAACTTGGAGTTGAAAGATCAATTGGCTGAGTCAAATGGCAATTACAAGAAGCTGGTGTGAACAATGGGATACATTGCATTTTAATAATAATAATATTATTAACCATCGGTGATTGGGATCATCTTGACGTCATGGTATTGATTTTCGATTCGTAACCGAGCCGAGTTGATTGGTGAATCAACTATTGTTCGTGTCACGATCATAACTTACGCAACTGGGAGTCGGAAAAAAATATTTTGGGTTTTTCGAGGGCGTATTATGAAGGGAAAGGTTGATGGCGGAATAGGAGGTTAGGTTAAAATAATAAATACCGTTTGATGCCACTTTTATCGTCTTGATGGTCCGCATGAATTTGATGGTACTATGCGGAATGGGAGGCTATTATTAAGAGTTACGGGCCGGCTTGCACAATTTAATTGGAAATTTGTAGCAAAATCGAAATGCGCAGGCCATGAGTGCGCTTGAGAGAACTTACAATTATATTTTATTTTCAGGTTGGACGCAATCAATGAGAAGACACTTCTACATTCGTTTTTCACAATCGACCTTTCCATTTCTCTGTCATTATTGTTTAACAGCCATTTAACTCAGTTTCTTTCGTTTAGTATGAATATACAGTGTTATATGCTCAATCTGTGCTAGTTAATTTCGATCGTCTGCCGTATTGTGACCATATTGTTTGAAGTTTTTGCCAAGAATCTATTTCTATTCACTGAGGTACCGAATCGTAACTACGAAGATTTAGCACAATTCGAGCTACCCAACCTATGTTCCCGACACCCATTATCCATCCACGAAATGTATTCCGAATAATTAAAAAACAGTAAAGTTACTGCCAGAAAAATGTATTTTGGAGTGAGTATCTGATTGTTTTTGATTGACCATTTGTGATCATCAATCCAAAACACATTGAATGGGGGCGGTAACTGAATTTATGAAACATACGATTTTCCCATGAAACGGGAGATATTTCTATATTCCTATAAAGTGTCTCAACTTCTCATAACTTCGCAAATCATTTTGAGATCTGAAAAAGGAATAGTGCCCTATCATTTCTCATTTGAGTCCATTTCTCCATTTCTCCATTTTTAAGAAAAAGAGCGGTCATTTTTCTCACGAAGCCAATCCTATTTGTGATCAACATTCTATATTTTTATGATTGTAACAAAACAATTAGATTTCAATATTTTCTGTAGTCGCTCACTCATCATTCTCAATTCATTGCTTCACGAATATTTGGTCTCCCATACAAGCGGCGAAATTTGAGTCTTTGATTGTGTGATAAGAAATTGTTTGGACGCCTTAACATTCTCCCTATCATTCCACCGACCTTCCCAACCTACAGAAAGGGTTACGAGTGAGAGAGCGTGTAGAATCGAGAGGCAATCTCTCTCTTCCATCTATATCACTTTTAACCCCTTCTTGAGTGTTTGAATCAAGTGTCATCGCTCGACGTAGGGATAGAAGTAGCGTGCGACCAATCTGCCATCAGCCTATGTGGTGCAAAGGTAGAGCGCTTGTATCACGATCGCGCCTGTGCACGTCTTTTGCTTTATTTCTTCCCACGGGACGGAATTCGTGGCGAGACCTTTGAAATTTGCGGGAATTCAACGGTGCCTTTACTGTCCCTTTAAATCGTTCTCGAGGACGAGAATCGTCTTGATTTTCACTATCCTTGGTTTGTCGTGAATTGTCGCAAATAAAGGAGATAAAGTGCAAATAAAGTGAATATAATCTTCACAAGAAACAAGAATATAATTTTAAAAAACCCAACCAATCCCTTGTATGCCCCAATACATTTTCTCATCGTTTGTTATAACTGTT
>BTSY01000191.1:0-25410 GCA_036245785.1 Pristionchus fissidentatus
CGGGGCCGGCGACCTGAAATAGTTAATATACACCGTTAATTTAGTTTAACTATTGAATCCACGAAGCTTACACAATATCGTTATTGGTTATCGCAAAGCATGTAAAATTTTACCTTGACAGTAAAGGTGGCAGTTTCTCCCTTGTTCACAGAAGTCGGGATTAGTCCTTGCACGATCTTTGGTTTCTCTCCCTTCTTATCTCCATCATCCTTTCCTTCATCCTTAGCTGCAGGCAATTTGACTGTGAGAGCAGCAGAGGAATCGGCGTCCCCAGCATCGTTAGAGAGAATGACCTGAACGGATGAGCTTCAAGGAGGGATGACGTGATTAATCGGTTCTCGTAAAGTTATTTGGAGCTCTAAGACCATTTAATAAATGTTAGAATTCAAATTCGAAGAAGTTCTACAATATTTCTGTAACTAGGTGTACCTTGTAATCAGCAGCATCCTCATCCTGTGGCATTGGGCACGTCGAGTGCGTATTCTCCGTTTCCAAGATCCTTTGCCTTCGGGTTGGGAATCTCCTTGCCATTCTTGTACCACTTGACTCCCTTGACGGGGCCGGCGGTCTGAATATTTATTATTTTTAAAACAATCTAATCCTATATCGAGACGCAAAGATGAAAAAAAATCAAAAGATAATTTTTAGAGAAATGAAAAATGTTGATGGAAAAAATTACCTTAACGGTGAAGGTAGCAGTCTCTCCCTTGTTGACCGAAGTCGGGACGAGACCCTGGACGATCTTGGGTTTCTCTCCCTTCTTGTCTCCGTCATCCTTTCCTTCATCCTTAGCTGCAGGCAATTTGACGGTGAGAGCGGCAGAAGAATCGGCGGTGCCGTCGTCATTGGAAACAGCGACCTGAATTTTATAATTCAGCATCTGTTTTAAAAAAAAGTAATATATTATAACATTTCAGTTCTGCTTTCCAAATAATACGCAAGACATTCATGGGTGCGATTGTTGGAAGTGTATGATTCGTTATGTTTCAAAACGTTCATATGGGAAATTGTGCGGTGCACATCTTCAGTTCTTCCTCATCACTCGAGGCATACACAATCACTTCCCATTACCTAGTCATGACGTAATATTACCTTGTAATCAGCCGCATCCTCGTCGCTCGCGTTGGGAATCTCCAGTTGGTGAGTGCCGTCGCCGAGGTCCTGCAATCGATAAGCACTCTACCTTAAGTACATACAGTATCCTCCACTGCCATATCCTGAGAACACTATAACGACACTTGAGCGTAAAGATTACCTTGGTCTTGGGGTTCTCCAGCTCCTTGCCGTTTTTGTACCACTTGACGGTCTTGACGGGGCCGGCGGTCTGCAATTGTTAGATGATCAATGACATTGTATAGTGATGATGCAATATGTTCGACTTCGATTTCTATTGTCTACTGTATAGTCGAACGAATGTTTAATGTTTGACTTGTATTAAAACGTCGTTTCGCAATACTTTAAAATGTTTAATACCTTGACGGTGAAGGTGGCCGTCTCTCCCTTGTTGACAGACGTCGGGACAAGTCCTTGCACGATCTTCGGCTTCTCTCCTCCCTTCTTGTCTCCGTCATCTGAACAAATTCATCTATTATTGAAATTTATATTTTCCATTTTGGAGTCGCAGTATGAGGAACCCGTGATAAAGCGTGTACGGCGATCAAAACTTTGTTTCTATGTTTAGCAGCAGTTTTAAGCGTCCCTGTTCGTAGCAGAACATACTCACCCTTCTTCTTGCCATCATCATCTCCCATCGTTACATTCGCCTTGCTCTCAATCTCTCCCGCGTCGTTTCTTGCCTTGACAGAATAAGTGCCGACGTCCTTGTCTTGGAACTGCAATTGACATCAATACGACATGTAGTCTCAAAGCACTCATAACGATAAGTTTACGTAGCAAAAAATTACACGGAATTTTTATACAACTGATATCAACATTTGTATTGTCGCGGTTGTGCATTCGGCATTCGTGTAATTTTGCTGATCTCTGGAATGCACTATGAAATTTGAAAAAAATACACTCACGTCTGGGATCGTCAGCCGATACTTGCCATCTTCCCAGATCCTCGATGGTCGCTTGGTGGGCGGGGAATCTGCATCATAATTAATTAATTAAAAAAGAATTCAATGTAAATTTCGTCATCACTACGCAATCTCTCTCACCTCATCGCCATTCTTGTACCACTTGACGGTCTTGGGATTGCCGGCCACTTCGACCTCGAGCACGAGCGGTTGACCCTGTAGAAGAGATTGCGTCATCAACACGCAACCACAATCTAATCACGACGTGATATGTTACTGTTTAGAAGTAATTATAATTGAATGAGTAGTATTAATGAGATGTTTAGGCAATAAAGGTGGAAGATAATAATGGTAGTATATAAACTTAAGTGTCGTCATCGCTACGCAATCGCTCACCTTGGGCACGGCAGTGTCGTGGAGTCCCTTCTTGAACGAGGGCAGCGGGGTCCTTGGGCCGCCCAGTTGGTCGGCGGTAGAGGGCTTGGCGCCTGCAAATAATTCTCATAATGCCCTGAATATTGATCCAAATCGTGTGCCGGTGTATCACAAAAATAAAAGAGTTAGATAGCGAAAAAGGAAAGAGGTGGCTTCATTTTCAGCTGAATGCTGTTCGGTTTGACACGTCTTCTTACCCTCCTCTCCGGCTGCGGCGTCTCTCACGGTAACAGTGCAAGAGGACTCGACAGAGTCGGCGTCGGTTGAGAGGACGACACTATAATAATAATAATAATATTCAATTAAAAAATTGGGCCGATATATTCGAATTTGACAGTGATCAGCGGTTGGATAATAATTGAGATGACCTGAGATATGTACAAAAAACAAATAAATACAAATAGAAAAAAAAACAGGTGCACAAACCGGTAGCTGCCCGAGTCGCTCAATTCGCTCTTTGTCACTTCCAAGCGATATTCGTAGTCGGAGATCTGCTCGACCTTAAATATTCAGTTATTGGCACCTATATTTTCTGCTATGGCTTTTCGAATAGGTGTCCTTAATTTGTATTTGACTTATTTAGTATACAATTCTAGAACATTTTTTGAATATAAATCCATTTTTACCTTGGTAGTGCTGGAGGACGAAAGCTGCTCGCTGCCGCGGTACCACTTGACCGTCTTGGGACGGCCGCCCCCGACCTGGAATGGAATATTTGGTTTCTGGTACCACATTGATACCGAGTCCGGTACCGAGACGGATACCCACCTCGACCAAGAGCGCGATCTTGGTGCCGCGATCGACAGTCTGATCGACGAGTCCGCGCTTGAGCTTCAGACGGGCACCAGCATCTGCAAGGAAATTATCGATTATTTTATTATCAAGGAAGTTTTTTCGCAAAAATTTCTATAGTGCAAAATAGTAATAGAGTAAGCCGCATTCAGCAAAACAGAATGAAATAAACTGTGCTATTGCGAGAATAGGCGCTCATCGTCGCACTACTATATAAGTAAGCAACGAACCAGCGGGTGTTACAGTAATCGGTGCCTTTGAGCTCGTGGCTCCTGTGGCATTCGTCGCCTCGACACGGTAGTTGCCCTGATCCTCTGGCTTAGCCGAATCGATCTCAGTCTGCAAACGGATTTTGTATTTCCATAAGTGCACATTTAAAAAAATGTGTTTTTTTCCAACGTTGATCATTTGCAAGATACGAGACATTGAAATTCAAAGGACACGGCAATACCGTACTTGTTGGTTCCATCGGGCAGACTCTCGATCTGCACTCCGTCGCCGGGTTTCACCTGATCGCCGTCCTTGAACCACTTCACCTCGGGCTGAGGCACACCGGCAATTCTGAAAAATAGTATCCCAATTGTGTCGGGCCTTTCATTTTTGAATGAGTTTCGGGAATCTGTTAAGTGAGTTGCTCTCTAGTTTCATACATTCGCAGACTCTTAATTCGTAATTTACCAAAAACACTGAAATAAATGTGAAAATTAAAATAGTGAATGGTCGCACCTGCACTCTAGTGCTGCCGGTTCGCCAACCTTCGCCGTAACGGGCTGAAGATCCTTGGTGAATTCGGGCGCCGATCCGGACATCAACTTCTCCTCTTGGCCCATCTTGGCCACCTGCATGTCCCTTTCGTAATCTCTTAGTCTCTATCTGTTTCCTCTTTAGAGTGTTTTGGTCTTGCCAATATACATTCTCTGATTCCTCAGCAGGTGGGAGGAGTACTACGTTTCTATTAGTAATTTTGAAGTCGATTTGTAAGTTTGGACTACTTGCGAATAAACTACAAATACCTAATTTCAGTGTAATGGTAAAGCTAAAATAAGCATTGCTCACCTTGAGCGAAGCCTCGGTGCGCGCGGTGCCGGCGACGTTGCGGGCCTCCGCACGATACTCGCCAGAGTCCTGCACGGAATTTTACGTGCAAACGAAATCGTATTATAATATTTGTGTAGATTACAAATCTAATCCGCAGCAGAGCACCTCGTAACAAACTTCTCTTTTTTCATTGATTGAGTGAAACTCAAGTGATTCTCGTGTGAATAAATTTTAAATCTTGACTTCACCAGTTTCTAATGGGTAATCAATTGATAGCACACCGATACCGTATAACACACCACACTTACCGTAACATCGACGCTGTCGATCGTGAGCTTGTACGTGTTGTTCGCCTCGACAGTCTGCTTGATGCGCGAGTCGGCGATGTTGAGCTCGACCTTGTCCTACAAAACGAGCTCGTTATTGACGAGTACCATCCGCCATGATAGCTCAGTTGGGAGAGCGTTAGACTGAAGTTCTAAAGGTCGCCGGTTCGATCCTGGCTCGTGGCATTCCTTTTGCCCGCGCTCACCTTGAACCACTTGACTTGTGGCTTGGGCTCGCCGGCGATTTGGCATTCGAAGACGACCTTGGACGTCTCGGCGATGCGGATTTCCTGTGATCAACGATTTTAATTTTCAAAACTAACTATGTAATTAGTGTAAATACCTGAAGGGACTTGAGGACGGTGGGCGCCTTGTGAACGCCGCAATGCTGACTGCGTCCTCTGCTGGCTTGGCTGTAATGAAGCAAGTTATTTCTCCCAAATAACGTTGTCTCTAACAATATCATTTCCCGCCGTCAAAGAAGTCAAAGGAATCGTGAAACGCATCTGATTCATTTTATTCGTGGCAAGAAGTGATGATATGCTTAGAAAAAATGCTTAGGAAGAAATATAACATGTATTGAAATAAATACTTTAAATAAATAAATACTCACGATTGACTTTGAGTGTGACGTCACTCCACACATCTCCATATTCATTCGTCGCCTCGCATCTGTACTCGTCAGTGTCGGAGGTCGTGCAGCGCGATACGGTGAGACGCTGAATGCCATCGGCCAGAGACTCGATCTAAAATAATATATATTTATTTTACAACCGGACAGCTTTTAATTCAATAAGTAACTAATGCCAGTATCTGTCTGTTCATACGCTCTATTCAACGCTCTTTTCAATTTCATTACAACAGTTTTATTGGGGAATAATTGAGTATAATAATGCTGACCTTGTGTCTGTCATCCTGCTGGATCTCCTTGCCGTTCTTGTACCACTTGATGGCGGGGGCAGGAATGCCACAGGTTTGACCCTCGAGCACGGCCGTCTCACCCTCGTATACCTGCAATTAAGAGTTTGGGTGTTTTTCTTCTCATTTTCCTCCTCATTGAAGCAACGTTTCTAATATTCTATTTTTTCCAATAAGATAAACCAGAACTACTGTTGCGCAGCGAGAAAATGCGGAACATTGCGTGAATAAACACCATTCGAAATTGAGACATAAGAAGAAACCTTGACAGAGCTCGCGGTAAACAAATGGATGATCATGCGTCGCTAATCTTCGACTTCCATCTACTCACCGTTGCGGGTCTCACTGGCTGCAGGAAGTCGGGTGCCTCTCCGGGTGGTCGAGGAGCGCCGATGTCCATTACGACGATCGGACCCTCCGTCCACGCACTGCCGTACTCGTTCTCGGCGAAGCAGCTGAATATTATTACGTCATCACTACGTAATGAATGAATACTATGTATAATATTGCGAATGATTATTCTCAAAGCAGTTCTTACTAGATGGATGCAGCTCAAACAATTGTATGCACCGCCAATCGCGGTTTGCATTATTTGCAAGGTAGATTTGGGTTGTGTTTCAATGGTCAGACAAGAGAAGGATTGTTGTTCGGTCAGCAGTCTCCAATTGCCAAGGATGTGAATAATAACAAAAGAAATGATGTATATGCAAGATATATGAAAGAATACCCAATTCTCGTTGTTGTAATGTAATAAAGCCTAAATTGTTAAATGCTGCTACGTATCGACGATGCAAACGGCTCACCGGTACTCGCCAGAGTCAGCATGCGTCACACCGTCAATCGACAGAGTGATAGTGCCGTCGTCGGCGAAATCAGAACGGACACGGTTGACATCGATCTGAATAATTTATGTGTAATGTAAGTGATTTTTTTCAAAATAGTAATTTTAACTAGCAGGGTTGTATTGAGGTTAAATGCACTACGCTCTATGCGTACACTACGCTCTATGCATAGTTCTGGGTGTGGGTTCGGTCCAGGGGGAGCTCGGTAGCCGGCTCCAAGTTCGGTCCAGGGGGAGCTTGATAGCCGGCTCCAGGTTACATTGAAGCTCGACTTATGTTGGGGAGTGTTAATCGCTACAAAGAGTACTGGCTTATTCTGTTGTGAAAGGCTCGTGAGGCTGAGAGCGATCGGCAACTTTTTTCGATCGCTCTCAGCCTCACGAGCCTTTCACAACGGAAACGCAGGATACAGTGCGTTCAGAACTTTTAGAACAATTTCAGAGACGTTTCCTGTGATCCCCTACGCTCTCTGAATCATTTTGGAACTTTTCGAATTTTTTTCGATTTTTGACGTTAAAACGTGTCAGAACACGTTCAGACACGTTTCTGACATCGCAAAACACTTTTGTAGTGATCCCCTACGCTTTCTGTATCATTTTGGAACTTTTCGAATTTTTCGATTTTTCACGTTAAAACTCGGCAAAACAGGTGAAAACGTGTTTCACGGAACTCAAAAACGTGTTAGAACGGTTTCTGACACTCGCGAAAAATGCGGCAAAAGGTTTGCCTGCGGCGGGGGTCGAACCTGCGTCGGTCGGATTGCTAGTCCAGCGCGTAACCCACTTGGCCATGGATTTGGTGATTTAAATTTTGTAAAATTTTAAAGCAATTCTGGTCTATTCTCATATGCAAAAGGTTCTGAGAAGATAGCGTGATTTTGAAGCGATTTATAGCGAAAATACGAAAATTTTGCGAACGGAAGGAATCACAAAAAAAACAAACAGACAGACAGACAGACAGACAGACAGACAGACAGACAGACGTTAGCATTTTCTAATATATAGTAATAAACAAATTGCTCACATCCTTGCCGTCCTTGGTCCACTTAAGACTCGGTCGGGGCGATCCGGTCACCTAGAATTAAGTGTATTATTTTAGTAATCACCTTGTCTCTCATCGCATAAAGATAACAATTGGGTTGTGCCTCAACTACAGTCTACAGGTGAGTGGTGAAGGGATGATGAAATTGATTGCGTACCTTGCAGCGGATGAAGGCTGTCTTGCCAACTTCGATCGTGCACGAGTGCAGCAGTTCAACGAACTCGGGCGGGCCATCTTTGCCCGTCGCCGCAGCTCGCATCGCTCCTAAATTTCAAATATAACATCAATAAATGATGCGTTCACATTCGAAAGCAATTTAGCTAAATGCTTGAATCTACTAAGCGAGGATGCAATGCGCACACTCATGCATGCACGAAAACGATGTTAGTACATTCCAAGCGTTAAGAAAATCGGCAGCACACATATCATACCGGGATTGATGAGGCGAGCCTCGGTCCAGCAAGTAGTCGCGTCGAGCAGACTCGTAGCCGTGCACTTGTACGCGCCCTCCTGTCCAGCGATGAAGTCGTCGATGACGAGCGTCAGCGTGCCGTCCTTCTGAGCGCAGATGGTAGCCTCGGGCGGAACTCTTCCTCCGTCTTTCGTCCACTGAATGCGGACGTTCTGCTCGCTGAAACCCTGCAGCTTCGCCTCGAAGCGCAGTCTTCCGTGTACTTCAACGCGCTGGTCGGACAACAGCTTGGTGAAGCTCAGACCAGAGGAGAACTCCTCTTGAGTGTACTTCTGCACACCGTACTGCAGCATGACCGGCGCCTCGGTGGCAGCCTTGCCTGCTGTGTTGACGGCCTCGCAGCGATACTTTCCGACATCCTTGGACGAAGCGTTGGCTATGGACAGTGTGATGACACCATCAACTAGCGTAGATGAAGGAGCAGCGATGGGCTGGCCGTCCTTGAACCACTTGATCTCGGGCTTGGACTCGGGATTGACCTTGCAGGTGAGCTTGACGGTCTCGCCCTCCGTGACGATGGTCTCTTGGAGGGGTTCGACGAACAGCGGTGCCGTCGTCTCGTCGGGGATCCGCTCGAAACCGTATTTGGGCGTCTTGAGATTGCCCACGGTCTTGTCAGCGCCTGCTCTATTGGTGGCTGTGCAGGTGTAGGTGCCCACATCCTGCTCATCGACTGCGTCAATGACAAGTTGGTACTTGCCAGGCGCCTGCTTCACCTCGTGAGTGCGACCAGACGAAGTGGAAACGAGACAGATACCATCTCTCATCCACTTGATCTCTACTTCCTCGCCCTCGACGTGAACCGACAGCGTGGCGGTCTCGCCCTGCTTGACCTCGGTCTCGAAGGGAAGCGCCTGCAGGAAGTGAGGAGCGGTGAGCTCCTTGACAACGGCGAACTGGGCTTGGGAAAGCGCAGAACCAACGGGGTTCGATGCCTTGACGGTGTAGGCACCGGCATCCTTCTTGGTCGCCTTGTCGATGACGATAGAGTGCTGTCCTTCGGCAGTGGATTTGCAGATGACGTGGACGCCGTCGACGAGGACCGGAGAGCCGTCCTTGAACCACTCCACCTTGGGTGCGGGGGTTCCTGTGACGGTCACCGACTGCGAAAGAGGCTGGTTCTCCTTCACCTCGACTGGCTCCAGACCCTTGGTGAACTTGGGCGCTGCTGTAGCAGCCTCGACCTTAAGAGGAGCCGAAGAGGTGTCAGATCCTGCGGGGTTCTTAACTTCAACGCTGAAGGTTCCCGCATCCTCGGGTTTGGCATCGTCGATGATCATGACATAAGTGCCATCGGGCTTCTCCTCAAATCGAACTCTTCCGTCGGCAAGAACAGGTTTTCCATCCTTGGTCCACTTTACCTCATCAGGCTTTCCTCCAGCAACTGTGACCTCCATTCGGACGGTGTCCTTCTCCTTGGCGCTGGTAGCCTTGAGCCCCTTGTCCATCTTGGGAGCAGTTTTGATTTTTTCAACTGTCAGAGGAGCAGAGGAGGAGTCTGAACCAGCAGGGTTCTTTACCTCGACGGCATAGTTGCCGGCGTCCTCGGGCTTAGCATCATCAATAATGAGAGCGTAGGTGCCATCGGGCTTCTCTTCGAAGCGAATTCTGCCATCAGCAACAACAGGCTTGCCGTCCTTCGTCCACTTGACCTCATCAGGCTTTCCTCCAGCAACGGTGACCTCCATGCGGACGGTGTCCTTCTCCTTGGCACTGGTAGCCTTGAGCCCCTTGTCCATCTTGGGTGCAGGTTTGCCTTTCTCAACTGTCAGAGGAGCAGAAGAGGAGTCTGAACCAGCAGGGTTCTTAACCTCGACGGCATAGTTGCCGGCATCCTCGGGCTTAGCATCGTCGATTATCAGAGCGTAGGTGCCATCGGGCTTCTCCTCGAAGTGAATTCTTCCATCAGCAAGAACAGGCTTGCCGTCCTTCGTCCACTTGACTTCGTCGGGTTCTCCTCCGGCTACCTTTACTTCCATACGGACGGTGTCCTTCTCCTTGACACTCGTGGCCTTGAGACCTTTCTCCATCTTGGGTGCGCTCGTCTTCTCCTTGAGTGCCGCCTCCGATGTCGAAGATCCCTCGTCGTTCGTTGCTACCGCACGGTAGGAGGCGAACGACGAGCGGGAAGTGGAGTGAATGACCAGTCTCCAGTGAGTGTTAGACGCATCGTGCTCCACGGCGACTTCGGATGAAGTAACGAGACGAGTGTTACCGCAGAAGAACTCCACGTGGGGTTGGGGAGTGCCTGTAACTGAACAGGCGAAGATAGCCTTCTCCCCGATTGAAGTGGTCTGGTCGGACAGCGGCTTGGTGAAGGTGGGGGCAATGTCTGCAAGTGAGGGTTAGATAGTGAGGGTGCGAAAGTGATGGGTGATAGAAGTAGAAGAATATTAAGTGGGTGATTCCAGCCAGAAAAACGTGAGAAGTATGAGAGAAGTGCTTTGTGGAATTTAGATGTGAGGTGAGAATGGTTGTGTTTTAGGCACAACCCGAAAGAAATTTTTTGGTGAGAAAGTGATAGCTTTCATTCGAATTTTTTTTGCATTTTTTACACTTTCTATTTGTCGCGTTATCTTCATTCATTTTTAGAGTTGATGTACGTTTAAAAACTCTTGGAAATTTTCGTTGATTGTACTGTTCGGACTCACTAGGCGTGAATACAGCCAGTCTGCTGGTAGTCTCGGCCTTTCCTGCCTCGTTCTCGGCGACGCAGCGATACGAGCCGGATTCGATCTGAAAATACAATTTGAAAGTTCTCTTTACCCTGCATACGAGCTACTCATCTCTTCATTTGACTACTTCTCATGCATCCCGTTGTGAGAGTTTCAACGAGAAGTAGAATAGTTTGTGAGTGGGTAATTGTAATGTTCACCGTTCACACCGTTCACCAATCGGCGTTCACCGTTCACTGATTTGCTGAGGCTCAGACTTAGGCTTAGGCTGGTGAACGCCGATTGGCGAACGGTGAACGTTCACCGGTCCGTGAACTTTACAATTTGCCTTTGTGAGGTTGCTCACCTTCTCCGTCTTGATCACAGTCAGTCGCTGCACCTCGTCGATGGTCTCGATCGTGTACTTGGACGACGAGCGGATCTCCTCTTGCTGCAGATTATTGATTTTTGGCACCATGCCAAATACCGTTTATACTAGAAAATAGTCAATTTTTTAAAGATTTTTACCTCGTGGAACCAGGTGATCTTGGGTGCAGGAGTGCCGGTGACTTTGCACTCGAGAACCGCGTTTTCGTTCACCTGAATTATGATTATAGTGATTTTATTGAATACTCAATTCAATTACCTTGACGTTCTTGTCCTGTAGTTTGATGATGAACTCGGGAGCCTTGGGCTCGGGCTTCTTCTCGAGGGCTTCTGGAATGAACGAATTCAGAATTTTTTTATATTTTAAGAAATGAAAGAAACTTAGAGTTATGTTACGACTAGTAATACAAAATTGTTTAGCTGTGTTTCACTTGCTTCATATCGCTAACGAGCAAGTGGGGTGACAATAATTTGATTGTTTTATTGGTGAAATGAATATATTTGAAATGAAGATACTCCGTGAATCATATACGAGTGCCGTTGTGACAGTTTGCTATTTGAGTCCATGTGTGATTCGTTTTTTTTCCTTCTGCATAGAGAAATGAAGTATTGCTTGTCTCACCAAGGATGTTGAGTGTTGCCTCGCAGACGTCCGTTCCGGCCGAGTTCTCGACCACTACGGTGTACTTGCCGGCGTCCTCGGGATGGACGTCGTCGATGTGAAGTTCTTGCGTGATGTGGCCTGCAATTTGACGAGGAATTAATTAATTGATATTTCTTAATTAGCAAAAAGTGGTTCCAAATAACATTATTTGTATAATATCACATGATGTTTCTGAGACAATTACCAAAGGGATTCTGAAATGAGAAAACCAAAAATAAATCACCTTCAGGTCCGGTTCTTGTGGCGACGCGAATGCGTGCAATCAACTCCAGCTCCTTGCCGTCCTTGAGCCACTTGCACACAACACCCTGATAAGAATTTAATAAATGAAACATATTGTTAATTAGAACTAGCGGTAGGCTATCCACCAAACAGGTAACATAACTCATTATGGTGCGTACGGAAACATCACTTGTCACCGTACTCCCCCTTACAATTTCTAAACTAGTGATCCCATTACAGTACCTTAGTATCGGGCACGACACACTCGAACACTGCCGAGTGTCCTCGCTTCGCCCTCGTGTCCTTCAGCTTGGTGATGAACTTGGGCGCCATGACGGGCGTCGGGCAGCGCTGAGGAGGCTCTTCGGGGAGCGACTCGCGCTCGCTGCAAATGGCAAATATTATTTACTTATTGTTTCATGCATTGAAAAATTCTTTTACATAAAAGGAAATTGCTAAACATCCTGCATAGAAATAGCATTTGTTGCATTTTTTGAGTAATAATAATATTAATTTCGCATGGACCCTCACCTGATCTCGGTGGTATCATCCATGCCCGCGTCCTCTGCTTGCGCATCAGACTCGCTCTCTGAGAACATGTCCGAGGTGTACGTCGCCATGTTGGCAGTGCACGAGACCTGAGCGATTAAAAAAATTATTCCCTGGCTTTGTTCAAATATGTTCCACGCTAATATGATCAGTATTTTTCTCCCCTCTTTGCCGATGTTCCGTTTAGTGACAGATATAAAGAAATTAAACGTATTTTGCAACTTGATTCACTTCGAAATTTTTAAATTTTATATTTCTGTAATTTGTTGCTCACCTCTCCCGCATCGTTCTCCGCCTTGCAGATGATCTCTCCTACGTGCGTGTCGGGATTGAACGAATCGATAGTGAGGACGGAAGTATTGGCGTCGGTACGAATAGTCACACCGTCGATGCCGTCTTTCATCTGCAGATTTACTTTTTAAATATGTAGAAGGTAGTTGTGCAAAAACTAGGCATGAAAATGGAAAGAAATGATTTTACGCAAATCACTTCTTTAAATAAAAAAAATGCTTCCGAAGGGAAATGAATTCATGGTATCGGAACGAACCTCCTTGTTGTTGACGAACCAGGTGAGAACTGGGCGCGGGTCGCCAGTAAACACAACTTTGTGAACCACCTGAAACACCAAATTGTCTTGTTTGTAATGGGCGTCTACATTGAAATCTCGTCCAGAGTGGAGAAGATAAAAAGAAATTTCGATCTTTCTTTTGTTGAGAATAGTTTTGTCAATTCCAGGATATGTTTCAGGCTGAACTTAAAGGATAATAAAAAGTTTTGAAAAGCGATTCAATGTTCTTAGATTCAATTCATAAAAAAGAGCGTGAACAATAAAACAGAAAAGTTTTCTATTTTCTTGCACTTTCTCCGCTTCCGCATTCCGCGTACCATTCCTATTCAATCATTGGTATAATTACCTGATTGGCCAAGTTGCCATTTTATTATCAATTGAACAACACTCACCTTAGAGCCCTGTCTGGCTCTCACATTACTGAGCCACTCGAGGAAGTCTGGTGGCTCTCCTCTCGGAAGAACGAGAAGCGACGCCTCGGAAGAGGCCTTGCCGAACTCATTCACTGCCTCGCAAACGACCTGATATCGATTGATTAATTACCACCCCCTTACGTCATGTTTTATCACGTGTATAGGGTTGTCCGAAAAGTAATGTCCGATTTGAGTTTTTCGGAAAAATCATCTGTACTTTCTTTTCATTTGATTGAGTAAATTCTCGCAAGTATAGTGAAATACAGTAAGCCTTCCTCTATTCATCGCGCACTACTTCATGTCTGCACTACTTCAGGTTTCGAATCAACTTTTTCAATTCTTTGCAGTTGCTAGCTACAACTAGATAGGACCCGATACATAATATGTAGCAGTAAAGTGATGATGGCTTAACACAATCATGGCATTGAGACAGAGCTACCTTTTCGGGATAGCCAAAAGTGATGTCTCTAACTTTTTTGATGCTATCGAAATATTAGGCTAGACGGAATATTTAACTTTCTAGAGTCTCCCGAACGACTCGATTTCTCACACTTTGCTGGTTTCAAAGCACGTTCACCATTTTCATAATAGAGCTATTCAAATCGTACCTCATATTCTCTCCTGTAAACTGGCTCACAGTTCGTATAAGACTCAAAAATCGAGATCGAACATGAGAGTTTACGGTTTTCTCCATTTTTGAGAATAAGTGAATGCATCCGTTTCGCTGACCATTTTACAGAGAAAGTGTACTAGAATGTTTGATAAAGAGGACATTTATTGATTTCTCACTACTTCGGCAGGACACGTAGTTAAATAAAGCACTAAAAATATAAAAAAATGAAAAATTTGCGAATTTTCAATTTTTCGATTTTTTTTGAATCTCAAACTCAGCTGAAGATGATAGTTCAAACGGACTAATGTGGAAGTATGCCATCATACCCATGAATAAATAGCGCATGAATAGATTTCGATTGCTTTACATTGGGAACCTTCGTCTGAAATCGTAAAGACAGCACTTTTTCCCGCGTTAATTGGATTTGAACAACCATAACTTCTAAAGTAAAGCTAGCAGCAGCTCATTCTCACCGCACTATGAAAGAGTAGGGTTGGTACACTAGCTCATTCCAAATTGGGGACCTGACAATAGTTCTTGGCTACGATATAACTCGAGCAATTTTCTCTCATCTTCACGAAGGCATCGGGGATAGTACTTTTATTTTTTCTAGAGTTAGGAGCAAAGTCGAACGAAACGATAGTTGCAAGTTGTTATCTAATAGTTGTCCTATAATATACTATGAGTCAGAGTGATGTCGATTTAAACTCGCAGAAATCCGAAAGTTCAAAGTGCACATCCCAAATCGGACATTACTTTCCGGACAACCTGATAAAACGATCCAGCTGAAAAAAATATAAAAATACGTTATGTCCTCCACGCAACGCTAAAACTAAACACGCTAGATAGTAGCTTCAGCAAATCTAATTAATCTTTAAACCACCTTTCCAGAGTAATCGCAGGTGATATCCTTGATAGTGACCGTGTACGTGCCCTTCTCAGCGTGGATCTGAAATTTGAAAATGTATGAAGATTCAGAAGGGCGCCGAATAGGCGCAGAGCGGGCGCCAGAATCCGCCACGCTGGCGTCAGATTCACCTTGATGTTCTGGCTCTCCTCGAGCTTCTTGCCGTTGACGAACCACGAGACGACGGGAGTCGGCTCGCCGAGAAGAACAGCCTGAATTTTTGGAATTAATTTTTATATAAACAATAATACTGATGTATATTTTCATGACAGAGATGTACTTCAATTATCCATAGTAAGGCGACGCTTGACTTATTACTCATCGAAACTGTTCTGAGGGGGTGGAAGCACAATTATAAATTCTGCTTTACGAAAACAAATTTCAAATAAGTTTCAGCATATTTTCAATTCTTGCACCAACTACTTTGCAATACTCATCTGTTGAAAAGCATTAAATAAAAAAAATGTATTTAATAGGGAATAATAGATGACTCGATATTTTCGAATTTTTTCACAGAAATGTTTGCTGGCAAGATCACTCAGAGAAATAACTATATTTTCACCGTAAACTCATCACAACACACTTTCGGAAATAGGGTACGTAACGGTGAGATTTTCTGTCTTCCTTTCTTATTCTTTTTTGAGAATTGAAGATGAACTCATGCACAATATTACCTTCAGTTTGAGCGTGTCTCCCTCTCTGCAGGTCGCGTCGCAGAGCGTTTGTCTCGAACTCGACAGGAACAGGGGCAACGACACGAAGAGGGCCGGTGGTGGTGACCTCTCCCATCTGCCATTTATTGATTTATCATTTGTTTTTCGTTATTTAAGATTTCAAGATTATTTTGTTTGTTCCATTGTTAATGATTTATCCAAATCCTTACTTTATTAATGAACTCCGACTCGGACGGTGTTTTAGATTCAAAGATGGTGCGTCTTCGCAAATTACACTCACCTTATTGTACGCCGTGCACTTAATCATGCCCGTCATGTCACTGCTCACACCATGGATGACCATGGTGTTACAGTCCGTCGACAGCCGTCAATTCGGTGTCGGGAGTCTGGCACACCATCTGGTTGCCGATGTACCTGTGAACATTACCATTTGGCATCCACCCAATCGCATCTTCTTCATAACCACTACTTACTCATTTTCTGAATTCTTTGAAAAGTCCAAAGTAATAAGAATAATTAAGCATCTCAAGCACGAACCACTTGACGAGCGGTGCGGGGTCTCCGGTGATGAGTAACTTGACCACAAGCGAGTCTCCCTCGGACAGATTGATGGCAGGGATATCCGATTGGAAGGCGGGCTTGGCAAGAGGACGACCCTTGGTGACACCGATGGAAGCAGCGCAGTCTGCAAAACAACCAAAAATATCTTTTCTACGCCCGAGGTATAACAGGATTTGATATTTAACATGAAGTATTATGATGCATGAGATATATTAACCTTATTTTTATTCTGAGATCCCATAGAAAACAGGTTGAATTTGTGATTTAGATTAGCATCAGAGGAGCAATATTGATCATGATGCACTATGTACAAATGGTATAGTTAACGACGCCTCATCAGGACATACGAATTGACAGTGAAACACAACTGATTCTCAATCTACAACTTCCACACCCTTAAAATCTTTAGTTTCAGAAACGGTATGGAAATTTACTCCCGTTACTCTGGACTTTCTTTTCCATTTTTCCGGTGAGAACATATAAATACTAATGTTATTTATATTCTCACCAGCAGATCCGAAAGCGTTCTCTGCTCTCAGTGTGATCCTGCACTTATCCTCCATCTTAGCGCCGTCAATAAGCAGTTTGAACGTGTCGCCTTCCTAAAAACCCATTTTCATTAATAATAAGACAATAATGTTATAATTTGCTAAACAAAATTCATTTGCATATTTTTGCACATTGAATTGCTCATAAGTTCAAACACAATCGATAATCACTGCACACCTGGCTGGTCTTGAAGCGCTCGTTGTCCTTCATCTCAACACCGTCCTTCAGCCAGGTTACGGTGGCCGGCGGCTTGACCTGAGCGATCCATAATTGTACAACTTCAAACAAATTTCTGTTAAAAATTCCCTGAAGAGCAAACCATGCAGTTTCTGGATACAAATTGATTCATTTTACAGTTAGCAAATTAAATGGCAATTGAATAGTGAACAAGCAACTCTTACCTTGTTCAGAACAGCACTCATCTCGATCGCGTCGCCCTCTGTGACCAGACGATCCTGTATTTTTTCAGTATTATTTGTCCTAAAAAAGGTCGTAATTCGATTGGCAAACAACATGGTGCATCAACGCATTACAATTATGTTGGTTTTACGATCGATAGAATCAAATCCAGCCGGACCACTTCTCCTAGTTTCTCATTTCTTTCTAGGGTGATCAAGAAAATAAAGTCCGATAGTTATTTACCTCGAGATTCTTCGCAAAAGTGGGCGCCTCTCCCGTCATCTTCACCATCAGCGTCACGTTCTGCTTCTTGAGCCCGATCGCATTCGTTGCCTGCAATTTCCCGTTCATGGGTTGATATCAGGCTCCGGTTTCGATTCCGGACAGTTCACGGTTAGCAAATTCCCTGTTATCGGTTCAAATGTATTTCGTTAGGTTCCTTTATTCGTGATTTAGGTACCAAGTTATCTACAATAAACAAATCGCCGATTTTAATATCAATATTCTTGTCTAGTAATGTTTTTGTTTAGCTGTCGTGTTCCTGGTTCAATTATGAGTACCTGGCACGCCAGTTCGCCGGCCTGATCGGTGCGGATGTCCTTGATCTCGATGGTGTGCTTGCCTGTCGCGGCATCCTTCGTCGTTGAGATGTTGCTGCGAGTATTGGATTTTGGATTTTAACACATTTATCAAGAGTAGGCTCTGATGTGCATGATGTGCTGCGAGTTATACAGTTTTAATCTTAATTCGTATTGATTTCGACAATTTCATGCAAATATATTCGTATTGATTCCTTTGAATCTAGATTTTGTTTTCGGATAAATGAGGCGCCTACGTTGCAGCAGTATATTTCTCCATTGTAACTCAGGTAATCGGGCAATGAAACATATACGAATTTAACCGGAGCAACAACTGGCTCAATGTAATAATAATTGGCTTTCGTTTGTTTTATTGTGCTGTTAACTTACTCAAAGTTCTTAACGGGCACGTTGTTAAGTGTCCACTCGACATCTCCCTCGGGATAAGCCTCCACAGTCGTCTGAAAATATTATATTTATTTTAATTTTATAAAAAATATAATAACACTCCTATTCTGAGTATTATATAATCACGCAAACTTATTGCGATTGTTGAAATGTTGTGCGAGACTACTATGTAATTCAACTTTGATCAGTCACTAAATGAATGGGTGTGATAAGCCTAAAGATACGGCGACTTTCCGATCTAAAATCATTATCAGTACCTGGAATCGGACGGTGTCGCCCTCGTTGACTTGTCTGTCGTCCATGGTAGTCGTGAACTTGGGCACCTGTATCAAGCATTCATTCGCAATTCGATTCGACCTAACTATCAATAATTCGTTCGATTTCGAACCTGTGGAAAAGAGTTAATGTGAGAATCCCTCTCACTTTTACACTCCCTGCTTTTCCCCTGATGCCCTTGGGAAGGTTTGACTGAGTATGGAATATTGTGGATTCAACTATGTTTCACCGCGCGTCCATGTTCCCGTGGAAAAATCATTGTGAGTAAGGTGTTGGCATAACCGTCTCGAAAAGAATATAATGTGATTGTACTACACACCTCCTTGAGCTTGTCGACGCGCAGTTCGGCGACAGCCTCGACCGACCCAGCTGCAGACTCGATGCGACACTTCACCTGCAGCTCAACAATATTTACGCAACCCACTTTTCCTTTCTAATAATCAATGAAAATAAGATGCAAACGCAGTTTCTGCGACGAATTTGATAAATTTAATTTTGCAGGGACAGTAGACAGTATTTACGTACTTGACCGGTCTGCTCCAACTTTGCATTCATAATGCGGAACGAGGTCTTGCCAGTGTCCGCCTCGACTGGTTTCACCTGCAATTTATTAATAAATGTTCCATATAGATTTTCATTTTTTTCTGTTAGTATACAATACTACCAAAATGAAGTTATTGCATAATAATTGCTTGCCTTGATTGCATCGCTGTTATTCAGTTGGACTCCATTGAGGAACCAGGTGGCAGTTGGCATCGGATTACCAGAGACGATGGCCGAGAACTTGACGGATTCATCGCGAACCACCTCAAGAACCCGAGTATTTTTCGCTCAGAAGATGTTGCTACGTCATGAGATTATCAATATTCCGAAAAAAAATGGAGACGTTTTGAAAATGCGTCATTTATTTGCTCTGTTCTGTAAACCTCTTAGTGCCCCAATAATAGTAACATCTTGTTTGTAGCTACTTGACTTTGCATAAAGGCAAATGTAAAGGTGCTTTCCGTCTTCGAGCTGAGCTCGCGGGAGGGCACTGCTAGGCCAGTGCTACTTTGCCTTTTTGTTTGAACACTATATTAGTTTGTTTTTAGAGGATAATATATTAGTATATTTACCTCGTGATTCTGTGGTCGCTGCACGAAATCGGGTTTCTGGGCGCGTCCTCTCACTTGCACAATGGCAGTTTGCTCGACGGCACCGGCAGGATTCTCGGCGATCACCTAGAGTTGAATTTTGCATTTAGGATTGATGATTTGGATTTGATTACAACTGCTCCGGAAAGCGACTTGAGGTTGAATAAGAAATTTAATCTAAATTAGAGTTAGAGATAATAAACTTGAATATTAAGGTTTACCTTGATTCTTCCAGTCATTTCCGTCTTCGCGTTGGGAATTACGAGGCGATAGGTGCCATCACCGCCATCGAGAATCTGACAAAAAAAGTTATTTTACATTGGAGTAAGTTATTTTTGCAGATAATGAAACAGAATCGTTACCCAAAGTTTTCTTCCTATAATTTTTATGTGTATCTGACAGATGCTATTTGTATTATCTGTACTATATGTACTAATAATACCTGTTCTTCTTTGCAATAACAGTTCGCAAGTTCTTCATTTTCTCGTTGAAACGATTTTCTCACCTGACAATCGGGTGAGTGCTCCAGTTCCTTTCCATTCAGCAGCCATCGAACCTTCACAGAAGGATCCGGCTGGGACAGTTTGAGGTCCCATCTGAAATTTAAAAAAATATAGACAGACTTCACTATTAAATTCACGACATCAAATAGTGCGTATTTGTAACAAAATTCCGGATATCATACGCCATAAACCACATGTTCCCCATAGGCAATCTAAAATGTTCCGTAACTTAATTTGGTTCATTAATTAACGAACCTCATTGGTTCTCCCTGCTCGACCGATCGATCCTGCATCACTCCTTCCATCGTCGGCTTCACTGGTTTCTTCTCCACGTTCAATTGACAGGAGGAGGCATCAGAGCCGCACGAATTCTGCGCCGTCACCTGAGAGATCAAATAATCTGTTAGCAGCAAATTTGATTTTTGCAGTAGTGTAACAGGTTCGGTTAATCGAAATATGTCCTCGGATCAATAAAATGTCTTAGATGCGACGTATCTTCTCTCTCATGTTCACACGATTTCTCTTCAGGAGTCTGACTACCTAGAGAGTTCGCGCTTTCGGTATGAGATACGCTACCTTGACAGTTCCGTGCTCATTCGGTGTCGCTCTCGTGATCTTCATGAAGTAATCCGAGCCGCTCTTCCACGAGTTCACAGACTCAATCGATTCGGCGAGTCTGAACAAGTTTCCATTACTACATTTCGAAATTGTAGAAAAATGAGTGGGTGAATACAGAGTTCGACTACCGAGTACTGAATCTGTTTCACAAATAGAAGCTCATACGCATAACGTGAAACACATCTGATTTTATGATTCACGATAATCGGGAACCTTCATTTTACTCATTTCGCTAGAACTGATTAAACTGTTCTCTAAACTATCGTTTAAACAAACTTTTCTAGTGTCAACAAAATAATGGCACCACTACAATTTTTGTTGTGTAGCTGAAAGACTTACTTGTCTCCAATGGACCACTGGACGCGCGGCGCCGGCTCGCCACTCACGGTAATCTGCAATGTATTTATTTGTTTATTTATATTAAATTTGATTTTAATAAAACCTTGAAAGTGGCGTCTGCGCCCTCTTTGATGCTGACGGAGTCGGGCGCGGCGGTGATTTTGGGTGCGAATCCTGAAAAGAATCTTTTGTGACATTTAAAAACTCAGCAACCGACCGAAAATTCCACCGAACAATAGCTAATTGAAAGCTGTTTCCGCCAAAGTTGCGGAAGAACAAGAAATAGTCAATTTTGATTAGGATCCACATCATTCCGTCACCGCGTCAATCTTCCAGTCATGAGTGAGAACGTGTGTAAAACGAGAGGGATTCTTTCTCATTTTCGCACACTATCTCGCATCTGCCCCTTTATGGAGGCTCGGAATAATGCTCACCAGCAGGGGCGACGCTCAGTCGGGCCTCGGTCTCTGCAGTACCCGCCTCATTCGTCGAACGGGCAGCCAGCTTTCCTGAACCAAATAGAATGTATAACATTTTGTATTCATTCTTTCTTAAACGTAGCACGATTCAGACATGATGCATTCTAAGTTCGGTGTAATTTATAGGTTTATCACACGACCGTTGAGATATTAAAGCCACATTTCACTCACATTGTCGTATCTACCGTGAAACACAGTTGAACTCAATACTACAGAAATGTTGACTTTCAAAGTGGCGGTAAAAATAAGCATTTTTCGATTTGACACTTTCGCTTATTTTGTTCCATTTCCGTCTTGTTTACGCCCTCGTCGTGGTTGTACCGCATTGTCGAATTTTAAAAAAAAGAAACTAAACCGTACCAGAGTGCTCCGGCTTGGCAGCATCAATCACGAGCTTGCTCTTGCCGGCGTTCTGTGTGATGTGCACGCCGTTTTCACCGTCCTGAAATTAAAAACGTAATTAAAATTAAAATTAATAATTAAAATATAGGACCAGTAGTAATAATTCCCGTTTACTGAATAATGAGACAAGAATGAAAGTAAATCGTACCTTGAGCGGCTTTCCGTCTAGTGTCCATTGGAAGTTTTCGCCATCAAGAGCAATCACGTCCATTTCGACCTGAAATGCATAATCAAATTACAATTTTACCTTTTTATCTATTTTGATATTAATGCATAAAGAACAGTAAAGACATGAAAAGAGGGTTATATTTCACTAATTAATATAATAATAGCTAAAATACACACCCGCTGTCCCTCCTTGACGTCCATGTCTCGCAATTTGTCCGTGAAGTCGGGTTTGGTCACCTTGCGAGGCTCAATTACTATGAGATTGGCCTGCAAAGAACATTTCTTAATTTGTGTATTTAAGAATAATCAAGCTAGCACTTGATTCTCATCCAAAACAGAAACTATCAAAAAATTGCACATTGGCAATGAGATATTTTTTTTAAATAAGTAAAATTAATAAAATCAGTTTCAAACCTTGCTCTCTGCCGTTCCTCCCGTGCTGTTGACTCCCTTCGCTCTCACTTCACCCGAGTAGAACGAAGTGTCGAGGGAAAGACGGAATTCGAATCGGTCGTCGGAGATCTTCACTCCTGCGGGAGTATTTAATAAATTATGGAAATTACAGAATAAGTTAGGCGCAAATGGAGAGAGATTTGTTTAACTCTCTTCGCTTTACTCCTGCAAATAACGACATTTTTATTTGTGTATCTAATCCTGACAGTAATACTATCACTTTTCATTTCAGAAAATAATCAGACTCATTTGTGTTTCACCACTCGCATAATGTCTCGGGATATTCTGGTCATTCACTATGCCGTGGTCATCCATAAATTCAAAAAAAAATAGAAGAAAAGGCAGCACTAACCTTGCATGGTTGCATCCACAGGCTTGCCGCCCACAGTCCATTCGACCTGAATTAATCAGGTGATTTCAGTCCTCCAGAAAGGGGTCGGGAGTGATTTCCCCCGTTTTCGAAAGTTTAACAAGAATTAGCAAGATTGTATAACTTGAATTGATGATCGTCACTCACCTGCATCGATTTGTAAATAGTAATGAATTAGCTATACTCATTGTTATAAATAATCATGCCTTGGTAGCGTGCTGAATAACCGCCTCGAAGTGAGCGAGATCTCCCCTGTTCGTCGTTTGATCTTTGAGCTCGCGGGTGACCGTCGGCTTCTACAAGTTTTCAGAGTTATTCTCATTGAACTTTGAAGTATTGATTATATGCCTTCTTGTAAAAATTATTTGGCACTTTTTGTGCACGCATCATTCTCATTTCTGTGTGAATCCGAGAAGTTCTTCAAACTATTATCGATATTTGATACTTTTGACTCCTAATTCGGATGGCAAAAACAATATTTTACCTCCTCAATGGTCAATCTCGCGCCGGTCTCGTCCATTCCACTGTTGTTCTCGGCAATGACAGAGACGGTGGAGGAGTGCGCGTGCACATTTGTATCGACCTGATATTGTATGTTAATATTTATCGTAATTAAACGAGTATTATCGATATCGAGTTATCTCTTTATTTGAGTGCACCTCAAGAAGTTAAGTAATTTCTCGAATTTATCCGAACTCGTTAATGTTTTTCTCCTCAGACCGAATCATTGGTTGAATTGTGTTTTACCGACAGCTTATCTGCATTCAACAAATGCCGAATGCAATACGGTCATTTTGTCTTTCTTTTGAAAATTTAAAAATATGTGTCGTGTTCTGTTGTCGTTGACAAACAAGATGCCATTAGAAAAATAAGAGGAAACAGCTTACGGTAAGTCTGGTCGCATTATCGGGAAGCGTCTCGGCGACAGCTCCTTCAAGCGTTTCGCGCACCTGAAAATGACCAGTTTACACCTGATTTTCGAACAAATTTTAATAAACCGAGGATGACAATCGGAGTGGAACAAAAAACGTAGTGATAGACGAGCAAATGAGACGCTAAGACTGGTGAAAATTCAGTTGAAACGACGATACAATTCGACAGACGGTGGAATTCAATCGATATAGCGAAGAAATCTCACAAACCAGAGCAAAATTCGGGTGATAAACTTGCCGTTTCGACGAAACGTAATGAAAAGTCGAGATTACCACCCGAATTTCGCGTATTCCAAGTGCTTTGTTCACTCAAACACTCACAATCAGTCACCACCACAAGAACAGTGCCGCTCACCACCCAAAAGCTGTGAAATTGTCTGTGAATTCTCAAATCAATCAGTGATCCAAAAAATAATGAAGAGAGATGATTGCATGCAGGTGGAAATCACGACGGGCGTTTGCATTTTAGTAAAAGTTTCCAAAAATTGTTTTTAATATTGCCGTGAAACTGCGCTTTTCGTTATGCAGAACATGATATTGAAATCAAACCAAACGCCCGCCTTTAGACAAATACACGCAACGAGAAATCACCATCACAACCAGTAGTGCAGACACCTTTCGGCCGTCGATTGACCAGGCATAAGCCGGCTCCGGCTCGCCCACAGCGTGCGCCTCGAAGACCGCCTTGTCGCCGCGAGTTACGGTAGTCGACTTGGGCTGAAAGAGCACCCGAGAGGTGGTATGGGTTACGGTAGCCACTCGAAAGTTGATATTGAAAAGTAGCGTTCTGTGTATTGTGGTTGAAAACACGGTGTGTAAGGGATAGTTGGAGAAGAGAACGGAAGTAGAACGCAGTGAACAATACAAGTATGCTTGTTTATATTGTTTTTGATAGAAAACTTAGAGACGCATGGTTACCTGTTTACCTCTCCCTGTTCTCATTCTATCGTGAAACATAATTGAATTGCATCCCTGGTGAAACGCTTTCGCATTCTCGAAAAACCTCTCACGCAATGCGTTTTTCATGGACTAATTTCGATAATAAATATTTTACCTAAGGATGAATTAACCATCAAAACTTGACTCAATGACCTACCTTCTGGTCGAATTCTGGCGGCGTTGGCTTGCCAGAGACTGTGAGTGTGCAGACTGTGGATGCCTCGCCCTCGGAGTTGCGAGCGACCGCTCGCAGTTGACCGTTCTAATTTACATAAATAATTAATTGGTATTAATTAATTTTTAAATGTCTATAATATTTGTTGATTTCTGATGTATTGTGAATTTTTTTTGTGATCTAAGGAAGAAGGAATATTGAGGACCGCCCGGTTACCAAACATATCTCAGGTTTGTGAAGCACAACCAAAACACATCCTTTTCAGCAAAACAACTACTCGTTCATTTCTCACTTTATCAGTAGACAAGGAAATGGCTATATCTTTCCCTTTTTTCAATGAAGAAATCAGCTGAACTTGTGTTCGAAGTCCTAACTGTAATGCACAGTACCTGCTCCTTCTTGAGTCCGATAATCTCCAGCTTGGATGATCCGTCGAATTCGCGGATCTTTACAAACTGCAATTATCGATTAGTTTTCGAATTTGATTCAGTTATCGATCGGCTGTTTTCTCCCTCTCTATTCGCCCACGCAACGTGCGACAACTGACACATTCCCAGGTGAAGGGCTTTCCCATTTACCCCCTCGTGTGTCATCT